>JAVTVY010031237.1:0-13531 GCA_036873755.1 Hanleya hanleyi
GATGATTGTTCAAGACATGTTCCCAACCTGTCTGAGGATTCAGTCCAGAATGTTCCAAGAAAGTTATGAGAATACAATGTCTCAGAGTTCGTTAGGGCATGACCCATTTCTGTAAATTTACAGACCGTTCATCACACGCACTATTGTAACTCTATGGGAAAGTCACAACGTCAGACAGAAAGTTCAGGGAAGTCCAGGCAGAAAATATATCACAACACAGTTATGTTCAATTACTAGCCATTTATAAGGCTCTGTTAAGCGAAACGAATCAAACTGTACCTGTAGATACTGTATCCACGGAATGGACTCGTTCCAGAGGTTTCTGGCACACGCTGCCACATCACCAAGGAAGAGGAGAAACATGTCGCTGTTATAGGAAGGAACGGTGTTTGAGTCGATCACATCATTGAGATGTTAATTTGGCATACAGTCGTGGACATCAGTTTGGAATTCCGTCCAGTGAGAATCACAAGGCAGTTCAAGGAGAACTCACACGAGAAGGAATTGAAGAGTATTGCGAAAGTCACCGTCCGAGTGACCACTTCATTGGATGCAGGAATAGAAGGGGAGTCCGATGCAAGAAGATGAGGAGAGCGGGAGGTGTGACACAAAGGAAAATAGTCATGTGCCAGCCCTGATGTACGGAATGAAGAAAGAACCGGCTCATTCACAAATGCTGGGCTGGACCGACGCTCGTTGATAGATAAGGAACCGCTCCACCGTGCGACACCCAGACGACAAACGTTAAGACACTTTGCAAGAGTTCAGACGATCATTGCTGTGTTCGTCTTCGCCCACACGAGCTGACGTTGAAGAACTGGCGGAAGAAAGCCACAAGAAGGGAGAAATGGCTGCAAACAACCGCGGCGTCGACGTCACCGTGACACCAGAGGAGATGGAAGAAGACGACCTTTCTAGAATATTACAAAAACAATTACAACAAGACAACGAACCAACGAAGGCTCACCGCACCGACCGCAGAAGAAGGAAGAAGGAAGATGGAGGGTCCAGGACCGGAGGGCAACGTGATCAATCGTCGTGACAGGTCGTCGGAAACTGTCAAGAGATTGTGGACACGTCGCCTCGTGGAAATTTTAAGATGCTGTTGTTCACTAATGTTCTTGTTGTATCCTGAAAAAAAAAATTCTATCCTGGCAAGCTTGCCAATATAATTTGTGGGAAGTTTCGTCGGGAAGTGGGCTTGTATGGGGCGCCGACAGTCCAGGGTGAGATTATATAAACTCATTCAGAAAACTCCGGTCCGGCCAGTGGTTTTCTCTGAACTTAAAATGAATGTCAACAACAACAACAGATTTCTGATGATATATATAGTTTTTACTATATGCATTTTCGTTCCAGCTTACAACATTTCACGTAGTTTGTGAAATCTACCGGTAGCCTCTACTCATCATGCCGGTGGTGCTAGGACAGTAAGATGAAATAACTGTAATTTGGAAACGCCTAGCATTTTCTTATATACTGATCTAGCAAATAAGTACATAATAAATGGATAAGCTGGCCTGTCACATCTTCAGGACAGTTGTGACTTCCCGCTCGGCTATCTGTCTCATTATCTAAACACGCACATTATATTCTGGATTACCAAGTACAATTACATAACCATTTTCTGTATTAAACCCATATAAATTGAAGTTATATAACTGTTTATGTTTTACAACAACCTGACCTAAAAGGTCATGAAATGGAATCTCGGAAATAGCTTAATAAAAACAAACGGTACTGAAAATTAAACACAGTTAAAATACGACTTCCAGTTTGCATGCACAGATTGCTGGGACAAATATGGTGGCTAAGAAGTCTACCTTTACGTGAAAGTATAGTGGCTAAGAAATCAATATTTCACATATCGTCCATCAACGAAAGATGGATGATACGACCGCAAGAGAGTTCATTCATCTCAAAGTATAAAAACAAGATGCATGATTCATTAAAATGATATCCAAATGTCAGAGAATAGTCCGTATTCATAGCTGAGTTCATTATCCGCAATATCAGTCAAATATCGTAAACAATTATCCAATTACCATAGTCCATGTTCATAACGTAAGGTCACAATTCCATATATACCAAAATATTTCAACGCACATACTCCAGGTATGTAATACAACATGCCAGTCACTTCGCCAGTGTGCACATGTCAAGTATGCCCAAAACAATTGCCTGAAAACATTTCAAGCACCTCAGTCGATAATTCAAAATAATGTATCAAATCATTAAACAAAATCAAAACGATTTACAAAACATGACACAAAAAGAAAACAATTCACCAAAATACTACTTGGAAAACAAAGCAGTTTACCAAAACATTACATGTACACGAAAATCAAAACAAATAACATTTAACTGTATCAAAATGTCAAAACTCAAACCTACATGTAAGCTAATGTCACGGCAGAATGAAACTACCAGTTTATTGCAAGAAAAACTGTGATGTCAGTAGAAAGGATTCACGCGGTGAAACTCAGTTACGACAAAATAATTCTGCACAAAATGACAGCACACATTGTCCAATTCATACCACTGCATGGTATCTCAATATTGTTGCAACAAAAATTTTTAAACACAGACAAAATTATCCTGTGGTTATGTCTCAAACATTTTTCCATGGTTATCACCAAGTATCAGACTTTTCTAGCATGGTCAGTGCGAAGTCATATATCTCATCCTGAAAGGTTAACATTTGGACCGTATGTTACCCATTATGAAAGCTAGAAGTGTTACGGTTGACATGAACACAATATGTACTGCACTTAAGGATGTTGTCAATACGTGTTGATTGAAACCAATTTGTCATCCAACGTCTTAGACGTGTATCTGAGGGTCCAAACAACAATAATAAAATTTCAGGATGATACAAAAACAAATTACAACATTTAACCACAAATATCCACGCTCCTATAGCATAACCGGGGATTGTAAGGGCCCGTCAGCCGACATCAACCAGGCTTCCATAGCCTATACCAAGCATTTATATGCTAGAATCACTAGTACGTACATGTATTCAGTGCATCAGGGACCTATCAATATACGCGATAACCTTAGCTTCATTTAGCCCAAATGCGTTAAGTGTTTAGCTTACCAGCTACACTAGCTATTATGGAAACTGATCGCGATAAATGTCCTAATAAAAAAAATCATTGTGGAACCACATCACATCCAAAGTTCAAAGGCTAGACTTATCAATCTGCAAATCACTAAATTTACCAGTCACAAAGTTCATGCAAACTAGCAGTTTCACCATTGATTTATCAACTTCACTGGGCATGCAGAATTATCAATAATATACCAAACAAAAACGTGCACAATATACGTAAGATGTCAACAGTTCATATAAGGCATTACCATGACACACATAAGATGATTGTTCAAGACATGTTACCAACCTGTCTGAGGATTCAGTCCAGAATGTTCCAAGAAAGTTATGGCAATACAATGTCTCAGAGTTCGTTAGGGCATGACCCATTTCTGTAAATTTACAGACCGTTCATCACACGCACTATTGTCAATCTATGGGAAAATCACAACGTCAGACAGAAAGTTCAGGGAAGTCCAGGCAGAAAATATATCACGACACAGTTATGTTCAATCACTAGCCATTTATAAGGCGAAACGAATCAAACTGTGCGTGTAGATACTGTATCCACGGAATGGACTCGTTCCAGAGGTTTCTGGCATACGCTGCCACATCATCAATGAAGAGGAGAAACATGTCGCTGTTATAGGAAGGAACGATGTTTGAGTCGATCACATCATTGAGATTTCAATTTGGCATACAGTCGTGGACATGCATCAGTTTGGAATTCCGTCCAGTCAGAATCACAAGGCAGTTCAAGGAGAGCCCACACGAGGAGGAACTGAAGAGGATTGCGAAAGTCATCAAGGTCAAGGCACTGGAACCAAACATGTTTACTGGTCACCGTCCGGGTGATCACTTCATTGAATGCTGAAATAGAAGGGGAGTCCGATGCAAGAAGATGAGGAGAGCGCGAGGTGTGACACAAAGAAAAATAGTCATGTGCCAGCCCTGATGTACAGGATGAAGAAAGAACCGGCTCACTCACACATAAATGTTGGGCTGGACCGACGCTCGTTGATAGATAAGGAACCGCTCCACCGTGCGACACCCAGACGACACTTTGCAAGAGTTCAGACGATCATAGCTGTGTTCGTGCTCGTCCACACGAGCCGATGTTGAACAACTGGCGGAAGAAAGCCACAAGAGGGGAGAAATGGCTGCAAACAACCGCGGCGTCGACGTCACCGTGACACCAGAGGAGATGGAAGGAGACGACCTTTCTAGAATATTACAAAAAGAACTACAGCAAGACAACGAATCAACGAAGTCTCACAGCAGCGACGGCAGAAGAAGGAAGAAGGAAGGCGGAGGGTCCGGGACCGGAGGGCAACGTGATCAGTCGTTGTGACAAGTCGTCGGAAACTGTCAGGAGATTGTGGACAGGTCCTCGCGAATGGAAGCGAGGCTACCACCACCGGTACAGCGCCAAAGAAGCTGGAAAACGCAGACGTGGAAATTTTAAGATGCTGTTGTTCACTAATATTCTTGTTGTATCCTGAATTCCTTTTTAGGAATGCAACGTGAAATCTCCCGCCAAATAATTGTCATATGGGGAACCCACGACTCATGTGATTTCCAATAGGGTTTGCCATGGTTTCCGACGAAATATTGAGGCAATGTTTTTGGACAATATTGAAATAATGGGGAAACCTCATTGCAATGCACTTCAATGGGCCTTGCTTCTGTAGTCGGGTTCCACCTCCCATCATGCTTCACGAGTTACACGTAATGGGAGGCCGCTTCCAGCGGAAGATTCAACATGGTAGCTTCCCAGCTTGTAGAGATGGACGATGCGATTTTTTGCCGTTTTTCTGGGAAGTTTATTGCCGCTATTTTATGTCATTACAACACAATGATTCATAGTATACCACCCGTCATTTCTATATATCGCAAAGTATTTGTCGGCTGATGACTTATGCCGAAGCCAACCAAATAGTCCAAGTTGTTGTTGTTGCATATCAAATGCACGGGAGATCATGCATGCACGCACTGACTGGAAGACAACAGCACAATCGACGATGCCCTGATTTTTCTGATACTTTTTTTCTTTCAGTTGATGATACAAGCGTCTAGTCCGTCATTCATAATTCAACCGTCGTCCATTAAAGAATATCCGCGTCCATAATCCAAAGACCTATTCCATATCCATATAACAGTATTAGCACCAAATTCAAAAAAAGGCAATCATAGTATACATAAACATAGGCAAGTTTCCTGCAAGAGAGAAGCGGTCAACAGTTTTCAATGATGCCGACAAGACATCATGATGTTCCAAAAATATAAAATCCGTATCGCTGATCAGTATTCTTAATCCATAATACCCACCAGCCTGGTTTAAAAAAAACAGTTATTCTCAATTTTGCTGATAAATTATATTTCCTTTGGGGCGGGATTAATTTATTTTTGCATTAATTTCTTGTGCATTTATCAAATACCAGCATTATTGTAATGAAGCATCAAATCACAGTTTATTGTTTGTCAAACGAAACCACATGTGTCTCTGTCCCAATTCCCATTCCAAAGGTTCATCCCCCAGCAGCATACATGTTTATTAACATTTCAATACACTGAATTAAAAATTATTCTTGAACCTATCAAATTACTTTGCCTCAGGATACCATTCTCAGCTTTACAGTCCATTTAAAATGAACGAGTGAAAACAGTTGAATAATGGTTTGATTTTGCAGAAGCACCAATTGATCTGTCTGTAAACTTATTTAATAAAGCTGATAAATAATATACATATATTTTTTGTTTGACAACATTATAAACCTTTTCTTTTCATTTATCCTAACAGTTTAGTGACATCCACATTGTGTGCTGTGACACTTGTATGCCACAAAACCCCTTTGGAGTATAATGCAGCTTCAAGTCCAGCTGGTATTTATCCTACTACATGTATAATTACTGATTTATTATGGCAGGCCATTAGTATTTTACACAATCTTCAAGTCTGCACATACACCATCGGATATCTTTTGATGAAAAATAATTTGCTTGTTAAAACCTGATATTCTGAAAACTTATTCTGAATTGTAGTTGCATAATCATTCCACATGTAGGCCTACATATTGAGATTTTTGACTAATACCATGGATGGATCCTTTCCCGTTTTTTTAAGCCCATACCACTGGGCATTTATTTGCCATACGATCACATTTCACATGCTTTGTTCAGCCCCCATGATTTGGAACCAAACATGAAAGAAGCAGATAATGATATACATTTCAGGTTTTACCGATGCCAAATGACTTTAACAGAAGACAATTAAACAAAAAGAAAATCGATAAATATATCAATAAACAATCCTGTACTAGATTATAATATTCTGGATTCTTATCGTGCTCATGCCACTAACATGAACATCATTGAACTCCAATCCAACCAGTGGTCAAGATCCATCGTTGTTCTTCAGGATTCATATTATTGATCACTCATAGATTGGATTAAGTTCTCATAGTACTCATTTCTCATTTCATAATTTTTCAAATTCTTGTAACATGGTCAGGTCCCAGCTCTATTAAGTACACGTATGAAAGGTGCTAACTGGTATAATGGATTTCATCTTGTTGTGTATGACGAAAGAATGAAATATAATGAAGGCCATACACATTTTCAATGAAGAGTTTTGATATTAAATATGTACACAATTAATTCCAATCTGCAGGTCATGGATTCAGCACTTCTGATATCAGATGCAACAGGACTGTTATACAATGGATGTACTGGATGAAATGGAAAAACCAATACAGACTATCGATTGGTTCAGCTGTGTCAGAATGGTGGAATGACAGAGGTGGTGAAAATCAGAGCCAATGATTGGCCACAACCCATTGGATATCAGCTGATTCCTCAGGAAATAAACAATAAACATTACACATGTAATGACCACTTGCAGAGTGATATATGTGTCAATCGGTCAGACATTTCCAAGGATGCTCAGTTCTAACTTAACACAACCATGCCAGACTTCATTCCTTCACTCAGAATAATTGGATCTAACTTTTACAAAACCTGCAGCTCCCAATAGCTTCTGGATCTGGAACACATAAATGAAGGGACCCATTTTATCGGTGCTTTGGCAAAAATATCATGTAGAATGGGATTGTGTGGATAATATCAGATCCATGGAAGTTGAAGTCCTGCAGCATGCTCCACAAATATCATCAAAGGTCATAACACTTTCTGGTCTGCACCAGTGTGGATCTATACTCTTTTTTTTTTACCAAATTATCTCCCTTGACCACGTGAGGACTTGAATGTGTCTAAAATGATTTGCTTCTAGAAGTAAAAACCGAACATATTTTGATTATTTTATTCAAATTATAATTCCACTTCTGGTATATGTACATATATAAAATACATACAGAATGAACTGCATACAGCCATAATCATTTCACCTCAGCAATATTTAGCATGGTGTTAAATAGGAATATTTTAATATAACATTATCTTTGCCGAGGTGACCTTTCTGAATTGTGAGGGCTGGAATAACACAAAGAACAGGTATATGTATCTCATTACATTCTTAACCACAGATCAATACCCGGGTGATATTACAGCAATACCATGGTGTAATATATTGTTGTGATTGGCTTAACTTTAGCTGCTGAAGATATTTCTAATTTGAGGGCAATGGACAATCATACTAAATTTATTTTCATAACTTTATTTATTTTCACAATAAGCAACATAATCGAGATTAGCGAGTGAAGTTTTACAACATAATATAATAAGCATCATGGGTCTCCTTCAGTTTAGTGTAGACATATATACCCTTGAATATCTGTTACCATGATTCAGTCATAATATTGTCTGTAATACATTGATGTTGACAAGGAATAAACATAATTATTTTATAGTATTATTAATTATATGTTGTTTATGATTAACATGATGAACTTTTTATTTGCTGGAATCCAGCCATTTGTTCCATATGGGCAATATTCTCATCAGCCATTGATACAGTATGGTGAAGGTAACCTGTAATACAAAATTATACCGAGCGCATTGAATCCTCATCACATGATGCTGAGACAAATCGGAACGGAGTGTCGGTAAAATCAGGTGTGTTTTGTAGAGGATTCTCTCAATGATGATGCTAAACTGTACACATACAAAATATGAAGTGTGTAGGGCCTATAGCACAAAATCACAAGCAAGTTGGTACAACTAGGCACACAGGGTCTCATTTCTGCCGCTAACGTGTTGATTTGGGTGGGGGCGTCCTCTCGGGGAGGTGGGGTGGGAAGGGGCCTAATGTCTCAAGCAGTATTCCAGGTTTTCCATCAATATACTCTATTCCATACCCCAATATTTCAAGCACGTGAAATCAGACAAAAATTATGTGCGGGGAATGTGACTTCCACATCCCTGGCTGGGCATGCTAGTGGGGCACCCTCAATCCCAGGTTAATTACCATTGGTGGAGTTAACGTCCAACAAATGCAAAATTGAGCTTGGCATCCGGCCCTATGTTATTTAGTGATGTATTCCCCTACGGACCCTGTTGCCTCGACGGAGGTCTTTGCGCTCATCCAGCGCTTGTTCTATCATGGCAAGTTCGCCAATATAATTTTTGGCAAGTTTTGTCGGAAAGTGGGCTTGTATGGGGCGCCGACATTCCCGGGTGAAATTATATAAACTCATTCAGAAGACTCCGGTCTGGTTTTCTCCGGACTTAAAATGGATGACAACAACAACAACAGATTTCTGATGATATATATAGTTTTTACTATATGCATTTTCGTTCCAGCTTACAACATTTCACGTAGTTTGTGAACTCTATCGGTAGCCTCTAATAATCATGCCGGTGGTAGTAGGACAGTAAGATGAAATAACTGCAATTTGGAAACGACTAGCATTTTCTTTTATACTGCCCTAACAAATAAGTACATAATAAATGGTTAAGCTGACCCGTCTCATTATCTAAACACGCACATCATATTCGGGATTACCAAGTACAATTACATAACCATTTTCTGTACTAAACCCAAAAAATTGAAGTTATATAACTGTTTATGTTTTACAAAAACCTGACCTAAAATGTCATGAAATGGAATCTCGGAAATAGCTTAATCAAAACAAACGGTACTGGAATTTAACACAGTTAAAATACGACTTCTGGTTTGCATGCACAGATTGCTGGGACAAGTATGGTGGCTAAGAAGTCTACCTTTCACGTGAAAGTATGGTGGCTAAAAAATCAAACTCCCCTTCCTTGACGTCCTAGTCCACAGGCAGGAACCATACCCTCAAAACCAGCGTTTATAGGAAACCCACCCACACCGACCAATATATCCATTACCTATCCAACCACCCAAGTCAAGTTAAAGCGGGCATCATATCCACCTTAACCAGACGAGCCAAAAATATATGTTCAACAGAGAGCCTGCCCAGTGAAATAAACCACTTAAAGACAGTTTTCACTGATCAAAACAAGTACCCCAAAGCCATGCTAGACCGAATTATCAACAAGACATTGCAACCCCAGCCGCAACAAAATCCAATTCCCCGAGATCCCAGTCCTGTTTTCATCGCTATTCCATACATTGGGCAGACCAGTCACCACATAAAACGACTCCTGAAAGAACAAGCCAGCATCGATGCGGTATTTTGCAGCAGCAGATCCCTTAAAAACCACCTTAACGCTACAGGACGACTACCACCAACCGACCCACCCCAGCCCAAGGGAATTATCTACAACATTGACTGCTCCTGCAGGAAAGTTACATAGGAGAAACTATGCGACCCCTCAACGTCCGCATCAAGGAACATAAGGCCTCCAGCAATAAAACAGACGGAAAATCAGCCATTTCGAACCACCTGACAGAACACCCAGGACACCAGATAAATTGGCAAAACATACACAAACTTTCCATCCACCAGACCTACCAAACAAAGAGAAGACCACAAGAAGCCATTCACATCAAAAGACACAAGCCCGTAATCAACAAAGACAGTGGACAGTTTGTACCCAGCGCCTATGACAGCCTTATTAGCTTAGATGGAGATTATCACCGTGACCGTTAATCCTTTCCATTATCCTTTATGTACTTCTCACACGTTATGCTATTTATCCATGTGATTATCTCTTACCAACTGTATAATCCTCACACATATAAGATTCAATATTTTTGTCACTTTAACCATGAGACCATTTTGAACTTAATCTGCAATCACCCATTGTCTTTACCCGCCTAGATGATTAGCAGATTACAATAGTTATATTCACTGTTTGATTATCTGTATTTTCCTGACATGAATAACTCATGAAGCCTATTGTGCTATGATTATTTTGTGACCTTGTTTGCTTGTTATCACAGGTATAAATACCCTCAACTGTAATATGTAGATCTTCTTCAATAACAAACCTATTAACGTCATTAATTTATATGCCCCAGGAAGTCTAAAGAAAATCTCCCCTAAAGAACTGGACAACATCACAAAGAAATTTAACTCCCCTATTATCATATGTGGTGATTACAACAGTCATAACCCCATTTGGGACGACAATTGCACCAAGGCAGACGAAAAAGGCCAAGTAGTGGAAAAATGGCTTGACCAAAATAACCTATGCTATTTAAATAATGGCCACGGGACGCGAATAGACATGAACACCGGTAAACTATCTGCAATAGATTTAACTATTGTCTCCCCTGATCTAGCTGTTAAATCCGAATGGGAAGTGATTCCTGACACGCTTGACAGCGATCACTTCGCCATTCTGACGAAAATTAGTATTAAACCGGACTCTGAAAGGACAGACGCCCCTCCAAAATTTCAGTACTCCAAAGCCGACTGGAAAAGCTTCCAGAAAGACTGTCAAAGCCTAAATCATGACGAGATATTCAATTCCGATCCAGAGATGTTCAATGAAAACATTACAAATTCACTACTTAACATAGCACAAAAATGTATTCCGATATCACAACAGCGCCACAACAAAAACCCGGTTCCCTGGTGGAACTCAGAGTGGGCAAAGAATATTGCGGCCAAAAAGAAGGCACTTAGAAAATTCAAAAAAAGTAGGCTCCAAAGTGATCACGCGAACTACAAGGAACTCAAAATTATAGCTGAAAAAAGTGTCAAAGAAGCTAAATCAAAATGTTGGGAAGACTTTTGCAACACTATAGATACCAAAACCAATTCAAAAAAAGTATGGAACAAAATAAAAAATATACAAGGAAAGCTAACAAACACAGTCCCTGTACTGAACAAAACAAAAAAAACGAACAAAGAAAAGGCAGAACACCTCGCCGAATCTTTCGCTTCGAACAGTAGCGATGGGAACCTGAAACCAGAATTCCGAAAAATTAAGGAAGAGACAACGATAGAAAACGATTTGGACGATCATTTAGAAAACTATCTCAATGCAGACTTCAACATTAATGAATACCGCAAAGCTATACACTGTAAAAAAGAGAGCTCACCTGGTGAAGACAAACTAGGATACACGATCCTTAAACACCTACCTAATAAAACACAGAAGCTAATTTTGAAACTAATTAATGTCAGCTGGCAGACCAAACAACTTCCAAGCAAATGGAAAACATCCATCGTTATCCCAATCCCAAAACCAGGTAAAGATCCATCCGACAGCAACTCTTACCGCCCAATTTCTCTCACTTCAAATCTATGCAAAATAATGGAAACCATGGTAAAGAATAGACTGGAATTTCATATAGAAAACAACAACTTATTAAACAAAACTCAAAGCGGCTTTCGTAAGAACAGAAGTACGTTAGACCATATAGCCAGATTACAACACTCAATAAAAAAGGGGAATGCCAAACATCAGTACACACTAGTATCTTCCTAGACATAGAAAAAGCATTTGACCTTGTATGGCAGGACGGCATAATTATTCAATTAAGCAAACTTGGAATTAAGGGAAGAATGCAACACTGGATAAAAAACTTCCTAAACAATAGAAATTTTAAAGAATAGGAAACACCCTATCCACCGACCATGAATTAGACAACGGTACCCCTCAGGGAAGCGTCATAAGCCCCGCCCTTTTTAACATCCTCATCAATGGCCTAGCCAATGAAATTGACACGAAACATCCGGAAGTAGAACACTCTATTTGCTGACGATTCTGCCCTCTGGAAAACCGCACGTTCCATAAAAAAATTGACAGGTATAATGCAAAATACACTAGATACAATTAGTGGCTGGGCGGATAAATGGGGCTTCAAATTTTCCGCCCTAAAAACAACGGGCATTATATTTTCAAACAATAAACACATTGACGTTAAACTAACACTAGGAGGTCAGAAAATTGAATTCAGAAATAGTGTTAAATACCTAGGTATGATCTTTGACAGAAAAACTCACATGGAAAGACCACATCGACCAACTAGTCCTCCGGTGCAATAAAGACCTGAACCTCATGAGGTGTGTGTCTGGGACAAACTGGGGAGCGAGTAAATATAGTCTGATAAAATTATACCAAACCTTAATCAGGTCAAAAATAGATTATGGGTCCATCGCCTACCAATCAGCATGTAAGACACAACTAAAAAGAATAGACAGCATCCAATATTCTGCTCTAAAAATAGCTACTGGAGCCTTCAAGGGAACCGCCTTATGTAGTCTTCAAATTGAAACCAATGAGAACCCCTTACATTTAAGACGAGAGGAACTGTCCCTGAAATATGCAGGAAAAACTAGAGCTAAGGGCGATAATCACCCATGCCACAAAAATTTTGAAGATAAAAGTGAATATGAATATTTAAAGAAAAACTGGGAAAAAGACTCCGCCCCCCTCGGCTACACCGTAAATAACCTATTCCAAGAGCACGAAATACCCATCGCACACATCTGCGACACAGACAAAATCACTAGACCACCCTGGGAATTAGAGTCGCCCTACGTGGACACAAGTATTCACGACTACCTCACAAAGAAGGACAACCCAGACTTTATAAGAGCCACCACCCTTGAATATATCAACCAAAACTGGAAAAATTACTTAAAAATCTATACAGACGGATGGAAAAACACAAGTAATAACACAGGATCAGCTTTTGTTATACCTGAGCTCAACATACAAAATGGTTTCAAACTTCCAGACAATATGTCTGTATACACTAGTGAACTGATTGCTATAATTAAGGCTCTCAAATGGATCATCGAGCACAAACCAATCCGTGCGGTGATACTCAGTGACTCCCTTAGTGGACTCACATCCATCAAAAATTCTATATCTGACAGTAGACCTGATCTCATACACAAAATAGAATGTATATGCACACAAATACACAACGAGGGTATAGACGCCATTTTAGCATGGGCCCCCGCGCATGTCAACATCAGAGGTAACGAAGCAGCCGACAAAACTGCCAAAGACAGTCTTGCTAAAACTACACACGATGTGCCAATAGGATTAGGATATAAAGAACTCAACACTATCATTAGACGCAAAATAGAT
>JAVTVY010031238.1:0-11899 GCA_036873755.1 Hanleya hanleyi
AACAGCGTGAACTTTCAACATTAGAATACATGTATTACTTTTAGAATGACAAAGGATTTCGGATGTTCATTCCTTCGCGATAGAGAATTTGTTCGGCATTATGCTGGTCTTGTCCATTACTACGCTTCTTGGCGAAAGGTACATTTCGGAACGGTCGCATTGATAGCTAACCCTGAAAAGTACCTTTGCCACACGAGATCGAGGGCAGTAAAACACAAAAGCATGCAATTAATTACTTCCATTTATGGGCGTGTGAGTCTGCTTGGTACACGAAATATGGAGGCAGACTCTGTTTATCGTATTGGGACTACATTAGGTGCGGTGTTATATAGCGATCCGGACGGGCATTCCATTTCCTTATCTGGTCTTGTCTGTCAAAAATTGCAACGAACAACTGTTCGATCAGCCCTTCTTGACTAGGATCCCCGATAACTCTAACTTCTTTCGTTTCTAAAATCAATTAATTTCAATGTCTGGTTATATGCACTGAAATTCGGCTCATCCTTCCCTTGAAAATATGCTAAATAGGTGGGATTCCATGTATATTGACCATGTAACGAGGAGGATAGCTCATTAGGTATTAAATATAACAAGGGCATGTATAATATATTTTATCAATTGGAAGGAGTTTATTTTCTATATATTATTTTGGAAAGTTGTACTAATTCCATGATATTTAGTAAATACAACTCAATTTCATAGTGTAGTATATAATTTTTCTATACTCGGGATGAAAAATAATATTAATTTCAATTGTAGGTCGCTAAACTAATTTGTTAGTAAACGAGGGAAAATTATTATATGACCTGTGATTTTGGTGTGGAAAGATCATATCCCGATTTATTGGTCTACCGTTTCTGCATGTAACACAAATAGTCGCCATATTATGGTTCTTAGTTGAGCGTGGGCTTTCACAGATTGCCGTTGACTTTGAGAAACATCGTCGTATGTTCATTTCAAGGTAGCAAAGACTTTGTCCAAAATTGCCCCTTTACCGTTGAAAGGATGACGAATGTCTTGGGCACCATGCACTACACCAAGACATCCCAATAGACAGGCAAATGCACTGCGGGTTCGTTTCCACCTTCACAATTACTCGACTTTACAAACCTGCCCAGTGCGCTTTGCACATATGAAACTGACATTCTTGAAACGCGCCTGTTTTGGCAATGATAAACCGACATGTAATGCATATAACACGACATGAAATTCCATTCATCTCTCGACGAACACAATTATTCGACAATATGGCATGCACATCCCTCCAATCAGATCGCCCTGTAAGGTAATTTGGATTACAATTCTCCCAGTCACACTTCTCGAAAGAATACATCATTCCATACCGAACCGGTCGAACGTGGTTAGAACCTAGCTTTGTCCGATATTTGTGACATATTTCTGCAAAGGTATAATAAAATGGACGTACCTTATCTCACTGTTCATCTATTCAATAGTACAAAATTTTCTTTCTGTAAGCGTCGTGTCAGATTTCTTCAGATTAAGGAGAATTAGGACCTGAGAGATTTTCGAAAATTTGGGCTAAGTGTAAATTTCCAAACGCCCCTCATCATTATAATGACACAATTTTATGACACAATGATATCATGAGACATGAAATGACAAAAAAATGTATTTTTTTTTTTTTGAAAAATGTTTTCAATACCTTTGTGAAGCAAAAATGAAAGAAAATGACAAAGAATTTCTGAAGCGACTTTCAGAAAATAAATACTATAACAGGCCAGGAAAAGGATAAATAAAATGTCTCAACTAAGTTTTGGAGATCCTACGAGCAAAATTATCCATTTCGCCTGAAGTACGTGGCCGGACTTTTATATTCGACTGTGCACGTGAACACAAAATACTGCTGAAATTTCGCCATTTTGCCTCAGACGTCACAAGAAAATAAAAATAATTCAATAGAAAATAAACTACAGCAGATATTAAATTCAAATTTTCAACATATACACAGTTAGATACGTACTTTTAAGTCCATCTGTTGGCAAAGAAATCGAATTCAGCGCTTTGAAATCACACAAGTCGGACCAAGTGACAGCGAGCTTCTTTCCCAAACAAGGTGACCCATCACATGTTAATAATATTCATACGCTCAAATAGGCATGTCAAAGATATCGTCCATAACATGTATAAACATCAAAGAGGCATCATAATTCAGTAAAATATGGTGATATTTAGAATACAAAATATTCAATTCGACAGTTTCATTGCAGAAAATCTGTTTTGGAAACCTCCCTGGCGATGTACTTTTTCCAGCCGCCTTACTCTAATATCATGTCGCCATCTTCTCGAGAAATCGCGCGAGACATGATAATTTGATCAAACTCGGGAAAAACAGATCATCCGTCTAATTACATCAAATTTAGACAACAAAGACGGTAGTATAGTGAATGTTGGTGAGTAACCCTCACACCTGAATGGTTGTGTATTCCGATCGCATGTTCTGAAAGCGTTTGTCGATGATAATGGATGAACATAAACTTGCTTACCTCAATGTCATTAACCCTCCTGAACACGTGCCAACAACAACAACAACACAAAACAACAACAACATGTTGAATGACTGTCTCATTCAGATGGACTTTGATTGACAGGTGTTCAGTTTTGTGTGAAGGGTTAATGCATCGAGGCCGGAAAAAGTCCACCTGAGCAGGAAGAGATGTGAATCGCCATTTTTCTAAACAATTCAGTTGGTTTGACCACGTGTAGCATTCTATTTCCCAAAATTTTCAAGTAGGTCATTCTTGTTTGACCTCAACGAAGAGATGATTCAACTTTATTCGTGAGTTAAACAGCCACTACATTTCTTCAATTTCCAAATTTTACTTCAAGAAATCCACTACATTTTTGGTCAATTTTCCTCCACAAAGTCATTTTTTCGAGTTAGTTCAAAGAAATAATCATATTTTCTTGTGTTTAGTTGTGTTTTCTATCTTTCTGAGATGAAATAATGCGCCCTTGATAATTTAGTGCCTTTTTAAAAATTTCAACCTGACCAAAAAAATGTCAAAATCTATCATGTCCGGATTCCCCTTAAACCGTCCAAGTGTCATTTTAATGACACTGAAATATTGGAGACCAATGAAGAAAACAATACGCTTTTAGTTCCCTCTGAAGACATTTTTTGCTTTTCTGTTGAGGCCCAGAACAAATACGCGGAAGAGTTGGAATCGAAAATTGGAGAGTGAGAATCCACTTCTGTGGGGAGGGAGGAACACATGTAAGTAATGTTTTTATTGTTTCGGCTCGAAACACAACAATCCTATCGTCACAAACTCAATCCCCGAATTGACAGCTGTGATAAATATGACGTCGCGGTACATGCCCTGGTCTGTCGTGCTGGGTGATATAAGTGTTTTATAATCTGACCAACTCGTGGACGAATGCAGTGGAAATGAACATCACTTACATGAGAATAAACATTCGGCAACAAAAGACAAAGGTTGCTATCGAAAGACTACGCTCGAGTAAGAGCCTTAGTAATGGACAAGACCAGCATACCGTCGAAGAAGTTCTTTATTGCGATGGAATGAACATTCGAAATCCTTTGTCATGCTAAAAGTAATATGCTAATGTTGAAAGTTCACGCTGTTGTAAAAACCGTAATAATCGTCATGAAAGTTTGTAAATATATTGTCAATGAGAGTAGCTAATTGTGATTTTACTCGAGTGGGTTTTGTTATTTGGGATAAAAATAGAATGATTTTAACGTTTCAAAGAATTGTTTGCTAGGGTAGTGGGTGTCTGTTTTTAGGAGATCAACATCGAAATCACCCATCAGTATACATTGTTCTTTTTTCAGGTTTTAGCATATTTGGAATGTTTGCTAGAGAAGCATTGAAATAGTTGAGGGATTTTCCCGGGGAGGAGGGGGGGGGGGCGGTAAATAAGACCTAATACATATGTTTTACTATCAAGTGTGACTTCCACAGATAATGATTCATATTCATTATTAAGATCAGCTGTGGATAGGTCTTTACGTATTGAGCATTTAGTGATGTCATTCCGTACGTAAATTATAATACCGCCTCCTTTAATAGCCGCGAACCCTGATAAGGTTTCATACCTCGCCAAGCCCATTAAGCTTTTGCTCATCCATGTCATATTAATGGGAGCAAAACAATTATTATCAAATTTGACATCGCCTATGTAAAACGAAATCAATTCAACCCTCTCTGACCTGGGCTTTGTTGGACCTCTCAAGGCCTGGGTGTGGGGGGGGGGGAGGCGAAATGCCTCCCCCTTCCATCCCCCTAATTATTTTTCTTATCCCTTTGGGCTAGGTGGTTGAAACTTAACGCACAATAACCTTGGGTCAAGCTCTACCAGAAAACAAATCCAAGATGGTCTCTTTGATGACGTCACAGTGACGTTTCAAAAACTACATTTTTTGGTAGATTTTTTGGTCGGATTTTCCGAACTTACTTTTTATGCAATTTCTCGCCAAAAACTGCATGATAAATTAGTAAGTATTAATGTGATGTGAAATAAAATAGATTTTGCCTACTTTTCATTGCGGAAAACCAGAAATTTTGAAGAAATATGACAAGAACATCACTTTTCTGTTACCCCACGTGGCCGCCATCTTGAATTTACCCATGATTCTCTGCTCAAGGGGTTATTCAAATAGGCTCTAAAGTCAAGCAGTTTCAGCTCTCCATTTTTTGTCGCTCCGGAGATAGCGCCTCTATAGCAAAAAAAGTTAATTTTCTTCAATCAAAATTAAGCGTATTTGACGCAAACTTGGTGTTATGGCGTAGAATAACGGTTTTTGAATTGGTAAAATATTTTCCAAATTGGCATGTACATGCATGCAAATATTTACACCGTGTCAATTGTGAACGTATAAACTGTTACAGTAGATGCATTCATCACCTGGAACATATTTACATCGACGGGACATAAATTACTGTCTTCAAGATTGTCCTCTACCTTTTCCACTCAATATTTTTTGCAGGCCGAAGATTTCAAGAAAGGAAAAAGTAAGATCGTCTATTCTTTGGCCAAGGTGTCGTCGTGTAGTTCATCTTTGATGAACGCCGCTCGTTCGAAACAGCAGTAAAACTCCATCGCCGTCTTGTCGTTGAGGAGTGGAACCGTAAGAAATGATCATCCTTTGTCGATAGATTTATATGGAAGATGACACGAGTGGTTTCTGAAATATTTGTTCTTGTTCACATATAATATTAATCAGTTTGGTTGTGCATATGACATATTCTATACAGGTTCAAGTACACTGAAATAGTATTGACCTTTGACTTGTCTAAGAAGTATAAATAATAACAATATTGATGATGTTTATTTACTCTAATTAATTGTTTTCCATTGCTATATTCCTGTGTGATATTTCAACTAACCATAGTCAGTTATCTTCCTGAATATAAACCGAGGTATTTAGTGATATTATTAGATTACGTCGCTTTTGATTCACGCTTCTTATTCCTAACCCTTTCCCCGGTGTATTCCATCCAGTATCTACTTGTTACAAAATTTCATCCATCTATTTGAGTAAATACATTTTGAAAGCTCATGCGATAGAAAACAGTATTTTCAAGGGAATAGATCACGTTGCCTATGAAGCCATACCATGATTTTTTTAAACCTTAAGAAACAGACTGAATATCCTATTATTAGTGTCAAAATAGGGCAACAGTATACAAAATATTGATATCTAGCAAAACAGAACTATTCATTCGTATTACCAATATAATCGAAAGTGAAATGGTTTTCACCAAAATTTATCTTGTTCTATGGTTTTCAGTCGGAGCCAGTATTTAAGCATTGAGTTGTAAGTACATCAATGTATAAATAATACATAACCAATTCGCGCAGAGAATCAGCATTGGTGGTAACCATTAGTGAGCATAGCATGAATTTCCAATTTTTGATCTAAGTGAATCAAACATGTTGCGTTTCACAAATAAACTGTCCCTAATAGTTTTTTTTCTCCATAATCTTGCTCCATATGGGGCAACAGGCTTATAAATTTCCTGGTATAACTTGAGAAAGGTATTAACTGGGATATTATCTTGTGCTACTAGTGTTTGTCGAAGCTTAAACCATCATCTTAAAGATTTGTCTGTGTACATTGTACGTAAATACTATATTTTTGCTATGGGTGCACTCCGGAGATTCTTTTATTCGGCATGGAATAGACTATGGGTCCGTTTTTAGGCCACCAGTTGTCGCAAAACCTTCAGCCCAAATCACTTATATGTATATATTTTCTGAAAGAGCATGATGAAACTATTATTTTAAGATATAACGCTGCTATGTTATAGAAAACTTTAACTTGAACATTCTCCTCCATGCTTGCTTCATTTTTCCTAGAAAACCCCTTAAAAATGTCGAAAAATGGTCAAATTTGGCTCAATTTCCAGAAAAATCTGTAAGAGCGATTTCAATTAAACTTCTTACTCACGTTCCCTGGTCCGGTCTCAACTTAAAAAGGCAAACAAAAGTGGGTGTCAACCTAACCGTTTTTTGTCAGATTTTCTTCCAGTAAATGAGTCCCGATTTTTAGGCACACCCAAGGGGCATAACTGAGGCAGGACAAACTTTACTCCATGATCCCGATCAGCGTGTAGACGAAGCCAGCACTCGATTTGTACGTACTCGTTTGCAGCGTTGATAATGCTGAATAGGATGGCATTATAGATATAAGCTATTAGGAAGACAAGAAGAATTATGATGTAGCAGAACAAGGGCGGTCTATCGTATTATGAAATTAGAGAGGGGCCATTACTACGAAACTGCGGAGGGCCACCTTAAGGGGCAGGATGTTTGTTACGAAATTAATTATTCACATGTATCGTAATCTCAGAGTGTTTGCGAGTATGGCGGTATACAACACTTGCCAGTTATACATATTATTTTGGGAAATCCGACCGATAACTTTCCCCCTACCCCATCTTTGTTTTGATCAATTTGGCCAATTCTAGCAGGATTTTCGAGAACAAAACTCAAAATTAACCTATTTCTTCTTAATAATGTTCATCCATTCGGCAATATGAAGGCCGTGGTTACTTTTCCGCTTTCCAATGATAGCAGAAACGCGGGAAAATGCAAATAAGCGATGTAACCAAGTCAAATTATTGGTAACTTTGCACTCAATTTTCTCTTAGAAACATGGGAAATACCTCAGAAACTTGAGAAATAACTTGTAAAACCATAATAATATACATCCATTCCATCCTTTATGGACTGTAAATGGGTTCTCTTGTAAAGAAAATTTACACTGGCAAATTTATATCATTCTGATAGGACCTCGTTCTGCCATAATATCCACCGAAATCTCAGTCCAGGGGGAGATAACTCCTGTATGGAATACAGTATGCAGTAACCTCAATTGTATACTAATGGACACACTGTGGATTATTTTAATCGAACTCCTGGTCTTCTTCCCACCTGCTTCCGAAAATAGGGCTTCAGGTATAACTAGGCAGTCAAAATTAAACAATCTGGCGTAATGATACATCTCCGCTCCGTAACGGAGTCTACATTAAGATAATGCATAGACTCCACTATTATGCCTTAAAGGGTGCACTCCGGAGATTCTTTTATTCGGCATGGAATAGACTATGGGTCCGTTTTAGGCCACCAGTTGTCGCAAAACCTTCAACCCAAATCACTTATATGTATATATTTTCTGAAAGAGCATGATGAAACTATTATTTTAAGATATAACACTGCTATGTTATAGAAAAATTTAACTCGAACATTCTCCTCCATGCTTGCTTCATTTTTCCTAGAAAACCCCTTAAAAATGTCGAAAAATGGTCAAATTCGACTCAATAAGAGCGATTTCAATTAAACTTCTTACTCACGTTCCCTGGTCCGGTCTCAACTTAAAAAGGCAAAAAAGGGGGTGTTAACCTAACCGTTTTTTGTCAGATTTTCTTCCCGTAAATGAGTCCCGATTTTTAGGCACACCCAAGAGGCATAACTGAGGCAGGACAAACTTTACTCCATGATCCCGATCAGCGTGTAGACGAAGCCAGCCCTCGATTTGTACGTACTCGTTTGCAGCGTTGATAATGCTGAATAGGATGGCATTATAGATATAAGCTATTAAGAAGACAAGAAGAATTATGATGTAGCAGAACAAGGGCAGTCTATCGTATTATGAAATTAGAGAGGGGCCATTACTACGAAACTACGGAGGGCCACCTTAGGGGCAGGATGTTTTTTACGAAATTAATTATTCACATGTATCGTAATCTCAGAGTGTTTGCGAGTATGGCGGTATACAACACTTGCCAGTTATACATATTATTTTGAGAAATCCGACCGATAACTTTCCCCCTACCCCATCTTTGTTTTGATCAATTTTGCCAATTCTAGCAGGATTTTCGAGAACAAAACTCAAAATTAACTTATTTCTTCTTAATAATGGTCATCCATTCGGCAATATGAAGGCCGTGGTTACTTTCCGCTTTCCAATGATAGCAGAAACGCGGGAAAATGCAAATAAGCGATGTAACCAAGTCAAATTATTGGTAACTTTGCACTCAATTTTCTCTTAGAAACATGGGAAATACTTCAGAAACTTGAGAAATAACTTGTAAAACCATAATAATACACATCCATTCCATCCTTTATGGACTGTAAATGGGTTCTCTTGTAAAGAAAATTTACACTGGCAAATTTATATCATTCTGATAGGACCTCGTTCTGCCATAATATCCACCGAAATCTCAGTGCAGGGGGAGATAACCCCTGTATGGAATACAGTATGCAGTAACCTCAATTGTATACTAATGGACACACTGTGGATTATTTTAATCGAACTCCTGGTCTTCTTTCCACCTGCTTCCGAAAATAGCGCTTCAGGTATAACTAGGCGGTCAAAATTAAACAATCTGGCGTAATGATACATCTCCGCTCCGTAACGGAGTCTACATTAAGATAATGCATAGACTCAACTATTATGCCTTAAAGGGTGCACTTCGGAGATTCTTTTATTCGGCATGGAATAGACTATGGGTCGGTTTTTCGGCCACCAGTTGTCGCAAAACCTTCAACCCAAATCACTTATATGTATATATTTTCTGAAAGAGCATGATGAAACTATTATTTTTAGATATAACACTGCTATGTTATAGAAAAATTTAACTCGAACATTCTCCTCCATGCTTGCTTCATTTTTCCTAGAAAACCCCTTAAAAATGTCGAAAAATGGTCAAATTCGGCTCAATTTCCAGAAAAATCTGTAAGAGCGATTTCAATTAAATTTCTTACTCACGTTCCCTGGTCCGGTCTCAACTTAAAAAGGCAAACAAAAGTGGGTGTCAACCTGCCCGTTTTTTGTCAGATTTTCTTCCCGTAAATGAGTCCCGATTTTTAAGCACACCCAAGGGGCATAACTGAGGCAGGACAAACTTTACTCCATGATCCCGATCAGCGTGTAGTCGAAGCCAGCACTCGATTTGTACGTACTTGTTTGCAGCGTTGATAATGCTGAATAGGATGGCATTATAGATATAAGCTATTAAGAAGACAAGAAGAATTATGATGTAGCAGAACAAGGGCAGTCTATCGTATTATGAAATTAGAGAGGGGCCATTACTACGAAACTGCGGAGGCCACCTTAAGGGGCAGGATGTTTTTTACGAAATTAATTATTCACATGTATCGTAATCTAAGAGTGTTTGCGAGTATGGCGGTATACAACACTTGCCAGTTATACATATTATTTTGGGAAATCCGACCGATAACTTTCCCCCTACCCCATCTTTGTTTTGATCAATTTGCCAATTCTAGCAGGATTTTCGAGAACAAAACTCAAAATTAACCTATTTCTTCTTAATAATGGTCATCCATTCGGCAATATGAAGGCCGTGGTTACTTTTCCGCTTTCCAATGATAGCAGAAACGCGGGAAAATGCAAATAAGCGACGTAACCAAGTCAAATTATTGGTAACTTTGCACTCAATTTTCTCTTAGAAACATGGGAAATACTTCAGAAACTTGAGAAATAACTTGTAAAACCATAATAATATACATCCATTCCATCCTTTATGGACTGTAAATGGGTTCTCTTGTAAAGAAAATTTACACTGGTAAATTTATATCATTCTGATAGGACCTCGTTCTGCCATAATATCCACCGAAATCTCAGTCCAGGGGGAGATAACTCCTGTATGGAATACAGTATGCAGTAACCTCAATTGTATACTAATGGACACACTGTGGATCATTTTAATCGAACTCCTGGTCTTCTTTCCACCTGCTTCCGAAAATAGCGCTTCATGTATAACTAGGCAGTCAAAATTAAACAATCTGGCGTAATGATACATTTCCGCTCCGTAACGGAGTCTACATTAAGATAATGCATAGACTCCACTATTACGCCTTAAGGGTGCACTCCGGAGATTCTTTTATTCGGCATAGAATAGACTATGGCTCCGTTTTTCGGCCACCGGTTGTCGCAAAACCTTCAACCCAAATAACTTATATGTATATATTTTCTGAAAGAGCATGATGAAACTATTATTTTAAGATATAACACTGCTATGTTATAGAAAAATTTAACTCGAACATTCTTCTCCATGCTTGCTTCATTTTTTCTTCCTAGAAAACCCCTTAAAAATGTCGAAAAATGGTCAAATTCGGCTCAATTTCCAGAAAAATCTGTAAGAGCGATTTCAATTAAACTTCTTACTCACGTTCCCTGGTTCGGTCTCAACTTAAAAAGGCAAAAAAAGGGGATGTTAACCTAACCGTTTTTTGTCAGATTTTCTTCCCGTAAATGAGTCCCGATTTTTAGTCACACCCAAGGGGCATAACTGAGGCAGGACAAACTTTACTCCATGATCCCGATCAGCGTGTAGACGAAGCCAGCACTCGATTGTACGTACTCGTTTGCAGCGTTGATAATGCTGAATAGGATGGCATTATAGATATAAGCTATTAAGAAGACAAGAAGAATTATGATGTAGCAGAACAAGGGCAGTCTATCGTATTATGAAATTAGAGGGGCCATTACTACGAAACTGCGGAGGGCCACCTTAAGGGGCAGGATGTTTTTACGAAATTTAATTATTCACATGTATCGTAATCTCAGAGTGTTTATGGCGGTATACAACACTTGCCAGTTATACATATTATTTTGGGAAATCCGACCGATAACTTTCCCCCTACCCCATCTTTTGTTTTTGATCCATTTTTGCCAATTCTAGCAGGATTTTCGAGAACAAAACTCAAAATTAACCTATTTCTTCTTAATAATGGTCATCCATTCGGCAATATGAAGGCCGTGGTTACTTTTCCGCTTTCCAATGATAGCAGAAACGCGAAGTGTAACCAAGTCAAATTATTGGTAACTTTGCACTCAATTTTCTCTTAGAAACATGGGAAATACTTCAGAAACTTGAGAAATAACTTGTAAAACCATAATAATATACATCCATTCCATCCTTTATGGACTGTAAATGGGTTCTCTTGTAAAAAAAATTTACACTGGCAAATTTATATCATTCTGATAGGACCTCGTTCTGCCATAATATTCACCGAAATCTCAGTCCAGGGGGAGATAACTCCTGTATGGAATACAGTATGCAGTAACCTCAATTGTATGCTAATGGACACACTGTGGATTATTTTAATCGAACTCCTGGTCTTCTTTCCACCTGCTTCCGAAAATAGCGCTTCAGGTATAACTAGGCAGTCAAAATTAAACAATCTGGCGTAATGATACATCTCCGCTCCGTAACGGAGTCTACATTAAGATAATGCATGACTCCACTATTATGCCTTAAAGGGTGCACTCCGGAGATTCTTTTATTAGGCATGGAATAGACTATGGGTCCGTTTTTCGGCCACCAGTTGTCGCAAAACCTTCAACCCAAATCACGTATATGTATATATTTTCTGAAAGAGCATG
>JAVTVY010031239.1:0-135639 GCA_036873755.1 Hanleya hanleyi
GCAGGGCACAGATATGCTATAGACAAAGTACCTGTGCCGAATGTGTAAACTGGGACGACGCTACCTGGGTTACCTATGCTGTAGCTAGACGTACTCAACTACTGAGGGCTGCCGGTGACCAGAGGAAAGGACCTGCTGAAAAAGCAGAAGCTAATCAGGCCCTAATACACGACTTATCGCTAAACGAAGACACAGCCGTAACTACGACTATAAGCCCGGTGATACCCCCCAGTGGCATAGCCCTAAAGTCGACAGTACCTGCGAAGAACAAAGTGCAGACCAGTCAAGCCCAAGCCACAGCGACACGGTCTACTTCTACTGCATCGACTACAATGCTGACACGGACTCTACTAGACAGCCCGGTCACAGTCACGGATCAAAGCGATTCCTCGGATAACACCTCCCGTTTATCCAAGTCCACAAGGAACTACCGTACCCCGGAGACGAAGTCACGGCCCTTTACAGGACGCCGGGACTCGGACAAGCCTAAGGCCTACAGGGACCGGAGCCACACCTCGGAGCGAGAGACCTCACGGACCTATCCAGACCGCCGTGACTCCGATACCAGAGCACAGCGGAAGGAAACCACATCCCGGAGCCGTACTACGGCCGAGAGCCGGGACACGGAGCAGGACACCACACGGACCTATCCAACGCACCGTGAAACAACATCTGAGAAGTCACGGACTCAACCAGAACGGACTTATACAGATCACCGAGACTCCACATCCAAGAAGTCACGGACTTATGAGGAATGGACTCAGCGAGAACGCCGTGAACCGGCTTCCACTTCAACCGGGACCCGGACCCGTACAACGGAGCCACACCCCGGTACTACGGCAAGCAGATCCCGTAGACGGAGTCGCACACCATTACAACACCGAGATTCCTATCCTGTACGTCATCATCGGGACAGGGACCATCCCGTACGTCGGACCCCTTCACCTCCCCGGAGGCGGGATCATAGGAACTATACCCCGGAACGACCTTACACCAGACAAGGGAGAAGCCGTTCACCGGTTTCCCGTCAACAACCACGCCCGGAGCACCGTGACAAACCGGAGCAGCGGGATATATGCAATGAACCTAGTTTGGTCAAGAAGCACAGTCATCCCCTTACCGCGGTAAGGGTTCCTTCACCGGAGACCCATGGGATGACACAACCCCATTCTGCTAGCGACGCAGACTCGGATACAGACCACGAGGATTACGCACGACATTCCACTTCGCCATCCTCGTCTCATACAGAGTCACCTCCCTCCCACCAGTCGGAGGTAGAAGACAAGAACAAGGACGGAATACCCTTTAGAGCCAGGATAGCAGCGGTACACACGCTGGTTCCGGAGATGCCCAATCCGACGGTCGGCGATGACAGACAGCCAACCGACCTCATCCGGAAACGGAGAAAACTTACAGCGGCAACTCTTTATGGACTGAACAAGCCTTCTGAGGAGGAGGATGTGCCAACCTGCGCACCATCTCCGGCATCAGCTACCCTGTATGAGACACTGGATCGACAGCTAAAGACTCCGAAATCTCTCCAGAAGCCCGGTCCTTTCAAGACCTACACCCTTCACGGAGACAATTTACCGTTCAAGGCCCCGAAGTCGGACCCGGATCTCGACAGACTGTTGAATTTCTCAAAGACACCAGCGGTGGTACTTCAACAGAAGCAGGCCTGTGCTGTGGAGGACATGATGCTGACACAACACAGAATTACATCTTATTCCGATTGGTTCCTGACGGCTATTTCCAGGGTGATTCAGGATCCAGACAAGAAGCATAAGGATGGATCCCTGACTTTCTCACAACCCAAGATGGACTTTCTCACCGCCTTTATCGATTCGATGAACAAGTCGAATGTGGATATCATGGAAACGGGGGCGTTTACCTATGCTACGATGGTACAGGCTCGACGAGCGGCATACCTTAAACATCCGAAGTCTGAAGTTTTGGAATCGGTGAAGAATGAACTGGCACAACAACCCTTGTCGTCCGAGTATCTCTTCAACCAAGCCATTTCGACAGTTATGCCTGCCGTCAATGATGAAAAGACTTCCCGCATGATCGGAGCCCTAACCTACAGCAAGAATAAAGGCAAGGGCAAGGGTAAAGGTCAAGGCAAATCGACCAGAGGAGGCAGAGGAGGACATTCTGCACAGCCGTCACATCCAGACTCGGGCAGCTTACCCAAGCAGGACAGCCAACAGAATTTTCGTTCCTACGGGAAGGGACCATTTCGTGGCAGAGGAGGAAAGTTTTCCGACCGGGGCAGAGGGAAGCCCGACCGTCGGAATTGACGGTCCCCAGCCTCAGTTTTTAACCCGTCATCATCATCATCCTTTCATCCTCCCAGAATTCAAGGTATTCAATCATCCAGTCGTGGGCGGACGTCTACGGATCTTCTGGCGGAACTGGAAGCTCATCACAGACGACAAGTGGGTCACCAGATCACTCAGAGATGGAGTATTCCTCACCTTTCTAGAGTACCCCAGGCTCATCATCAGACCCAAACCATCACGTCTTCCAGTTCGGCCAGAATATATACGGACATTACTGGAGTCAGTACAAGTGTTATTGGACAAGGGCGCTGTCAGGGAATTACCCGTGGAAGAAGCAAGTCCAGGATTCTACAGTCCTGTCTTCCTCGTGCCCAAGAAGGACACAGATCAGCTTCGCATGATTATAGACCTACGTCGACCCAACGACACTCTAGCGCCACCTCCACACTTCAAAATGACATCAGTTCCAGCATTACGGTCCCGCCTAAAACCGGACGATTGGCTAGCCTCCATCGACCTCCAGGATGCATACCTTCATGTTCCCATTCATCAACAACATCGTCGATATCTCCGATTCATCATTGCCGGGAGACGGTTCGAGTGGCAGGCCCTGCCGTTCGGCATCTCCATCGCCCCTTGGTGCTTCACAAGAATCACGTCACCTATCATGACCTTCCTTCACCTAAGGGGTATCAACATAGAGGCATACATCGACGACATCCTGGTGTGGGGGTTAAGGAAGTCAGCACTCAAGTCCCAGATACAATTCATCATTCAACTCCTGAGGTATCTCGGATTCATCCCACATCCAACAAAGTCGGAACTAGAGCCTGCTCAGAGACGACAATACATCGGAGCAGTATTCGACACACAGAGTCAGATCATCCTGCCCCCGGAAGAACGTTGGATAAAGATACAGGCTATCATCCAAAGATTTTTATCTTTCCAATCACAACCCTTACGTCTTTGGCAAAGTCTACTGGGATTGCTGACATCAACTCAGGATCTAACACAGTACGGACGACTGCAGCTGCGACCGTTACAGTTCCACCTGCAACCGTATCTACGAGCCTCGGCCATCAACCCCCTAGTACCAGTTCCTCAGCACCTCCATCAGTTCCTGAGATGGTGGCAGTCCAGGGAGAACGTCATGTTCGGGATTCCACTCCGCTGGCCACCATCGAACAAGAATCTATTCTCCGACGCATCACTCACGGGCTGGGGAGCTCATCTGGGAGAGTTAAAGATAGCCGGCAGGTGGTCTCCACAACAGAAGTCTCTACACATCAATGTTCTGGAGATGACAGCAGTGAACATGGCAGTCCAGCACTGGAGCCCTCAACTGTTCAACAGCTCCTTGATGATCGCATCAGACAACACGACAGTAGTGAGCTACATCAACAAGCTGGGGGGAACGAGGTCCCGACTGATGTTCCAGGAGACATGGTCTCTTTTCACCTGGGCACAGACTCATCGGTGCCGGATCCGAGCACGACATGTACCCGGCCACCTGAACGTCATTGCAGACAGTCTTTCACGCCCGGACAAAGTCCCACAAACGGAGTGGCATCTCCACACAGAGGCCTTTCGTCAAGTGTCATCGATTTGGGAACAGCCCCTAGTAGACTTGTTCGCAACAAGGGACAATACTCAACTACCAATCTTCGTCAGCCCGATGCTCGACCCGCTAGCCTGGGCAGTCGACGCCATGTCAATCAGTTGGGACAACCTGATCGCCTACGCATTTCCACCGATAGCACTTATTCAGGCAGTCTTGAACAAGATAACAGAGCACAGCAGTGTCATCATCCTCGTAGTACCATGGTGGCCGAATCGCCCATGGTTCCCATCACTGGTCCAACTACTGACCGACTTCCCTCGTCAGTTACCTCCGTGGCGCCGACTACTAGACCAACGGCAGGGTATCCTACACCACGATCCACAGTGGCTCAACCTTCACGCCTGCAGGTTATCAGGGATTCCCTTGCAAACCAGGGATTTTCAAGACCAGTTACAGAGGCGATGGCGACAGCGAACAGACCATCCACCTCCAGACTTTACCAGGCCAAGTGGGCTTACTTCCATACCTGGTGTGGGACCAGAGACATCGATCCCTACGCTGCCTCTGTTCCAGTGATAGCTGATTTCCTATTGCACCTGCATCGGGACAAGGAATTCAAGTTAAGCACCATAGAAGGATACCGTTCTGCATTATCCCGAGTCATAAGACTAACTTCAGGAATTGATATTGGACATGATATCAACGTTGCGGCTCTGCTCCAGTCCTTCGCCTTACAGTCTCGCCGGACAAGACAACTGCTACCGAAATGGGATCTTGGAATTGTACTGAGTGCGTTTCTACGCCCACCATTTGAACCATTACAGTCGGCCACGATTAAGGCACTGTCTTACAAGACAGTCTTCTTAACAGCATTCGCTCTGGCCACTAGAGTCTCCGAACTTCACGCATTAGAACGCAGCTCCCTGGCATGGACCGCTGGTTGGAAAACTATATCCTTCCGTCCAATCCCGGAATTCATCGCCAAGAATGAATCAACACGTCAGGGACCATGTGCCCAAAGACTATATCAGATCCCAGCACTTACAGACTTCGTAGGCCCACTGGAGAACGACATAGTACTATGTCCAGTTAGAGCCCTACGATGCTATCTACAGAGAACAGACTCTACTAGAGGATCTAGACGTCTCCTATTTTTATCATTACATCCGGGAGCATCTACGGACATTACAAAGAATACAGTTGCATCTTGGTTAAGGAAGACAATACACTGGACATACCAACTCGCCATCGATGCTCCTCCCCTACTGTCGAAGGCATCATCTCATGAGATTAGAGCTATCGCTACGTCCTGGCCGCTCTGGAAAAACTTGTCTCTGGACGAGATCGTTCAAGCCTGTGCATGGACTGTAAACTCTACCTTCACTGACTATTATCTTAGGGACATGTCTGTACAAACAGACAGGGTGACTACGTTGGGCCCGTTAGCAGTAGCCCAGCATGTAGTCCACTAATTCCATCAAGAAAAAAGGGGGGGGCGCCGCTCAAGCAAGCAAGATCCCGACAATTTGGTAAGTATAGAAGACATACCATGCCAGAGACGAAGGGACTTCAAGGCATCACGATGGCATCTGATTATCTAGCCAAGTATGCGAGCAAACGATGGAACAGAGTCCACCTCTCGCCGCATTACTTGTAATACCTTGAGTTCCCTACGCTTCTATACGACATGGGAATTATCAGGATATTATTAAGCATATTAGATTTATAAAATCAGAACAAGGCGTGCTCCGCTTAATCCAAAAGCAAGTCACAAGGCCGGCTACCCAACCTCCTCTGTTGGGAGTCTGGCATTTAGTGATAACAGGTGAAGATTTGGGACACAAACATTAAACATTTATAAATAATGTTGGTGTTTGTTACCAAATCAAACCTGTTATCAACGTTGATTTGCCCAACCCATCCTCCCCTCTTTGCTCGGCCTTGACTCAAAACAGGTCTTGCTCAACATGGGAAAAAGAGTGATGGACATGCGCGGAGTGCACGCCACCTGGCGGACGATCGACGCAGCGATCAGGGGAGATAATTTTGTTTGCAGAAGATCTCCAAATAGAGGATATTTGGCATTTAGTGATAACAGGTTTGATTTGGTAACAAACACCAACATTATTTATAAATGTTTAATTTTTCCTCGCATACCGTGTGACGGGCCTGTCGGCAGCAAGCCGCAAAAATGGAAAAAATCATTGAAAACCTCTTCCTAACTCCTGTATTTTTGAACTTACACGACTGCTAAAGTGTGGTGAATATTCCCCAGATGATTAAAACTGCCAACGACGTTCGACGAAGTTTATTTCCATATTTTTGCGAGTCTTGATCCACAACGCGTGTCAAACAAAAATCCATTTCATTCAAGATGGATTCCCCCGCCGGCCGACGAGCCAATCGGTATGCGTAATTTTACCCACGTGACCTCTATCAGCCAACAGATTTGAGACGAGCATAGACAGTGGCTGGAATGATGGAATGACATCATTTTACAATCCAATCGTATCCTCCATTTTATTTTGCCATCCATTCCAGGTTATTTCCTGTGTAGAAAGGTGAAAGGTTACGCTTTCCCAGGCCTTGAAAATTGGTTCATTGACGTAACCAAAAAATCGGTTACGATAATTTTGGCTTACGTAACCTATCGTTTGGTTACGCTGTTAATTTTTACGTAACCAATTGGTTTCGCAAAACGGTTACGTAATTATAATAGTGTGCCGTCAAACAGTGCTGTACCACTCAACGAGATTGCAGTCAGAGTGACATATCTATGACTGTCCACAGCACGTGGTCAGCGACTGAACAGACAAATGGGTTAACTTGCGGGAATGGGACACGTAAATCGCTTCCATTCATTCAGGATTGGCTATTGTGACTCCGGCTGTATAATTCATTCACCATTTTCTTGTGATTCCATTAAAATCACGATTGAAAAAGTCTGAGATGTTGAACACGCTGCCTGGAAATTTAGAGACGGCGGGAGTGACAATGAGCAACAGTTAACCGCAAGCTCCGCGCTCTGAGGTAATTCCTCCGCGAGGAGCTCCGCATGCCACCTTTGCTGCTAGCTCCGTGCAGAGCTCCCCATGGAGCAACAACCTTGGAGCGAGGGAGCGAGGAAGCTTGCAGGTAACCCTAACGTTCCAACTCCTAGCTTCAAGTATGATAAAAGCTGTTTCCTGGCCACTATTGCTTTATTACATAACAGTGCACCGGCCCTGAACCGAGGATAGGCAAAACAGCCTGTGCAAGCTGACAGACACATGCCTACCACGTGGTAGTCTACACAGTGGACAGAAATTAGATGCAGACAGGGCCGAGTTCGCGACTTAGTTTCGCTTTTGAAACCTGCTGAAAATGTCGGTGATGACTAGCCTCAGTGCTAATGTTTTAAATGTTTGTAAAACCGACTGAAAATAAAATTTGAAATGAAATGAAATGAAATGAAAGACACATGCCATGTGGTTAAAGTTTGCATAGTGGACAGACAGAGAAGAGGTTGGGACTTTTGTTACTAGAACATATGTACCAAAGCGCATTGACGTAACCGTTTTTTCGTTCTGGCCATTTCGGATTTGCGTAACCGACACGCGAACGATCGTTTCGTTCGCGCCAAATTTCGGGCCCTGCTTTCCAATGAGAGGTCTAACATGAAGATTGGCAGAGTAAAACTTGAGAAAAACGCTGTCAAATGCGGTCGAAAAAAGACGATTTCTCCGTTGGATTTTGACGTTTTTAAGCGGGGAAAAGCGTATTCTCTCGCAGTAAAACCTAATTTTGTATGCTATTTTATTTATTTTGCTATAAAACTAGAGCAAATAACACTGGAGTGTGTATTGTGGAGACAGGTTTCTTATGTTTTTCTGCAAATCTCTGACGCAAACGCAATTTCTAGCATTCCAAAGACAACATATACAAATTTTAACAGTTCTCAGGGAATTGATCGTCAGCAGGTCACTTTTGTCAGGGGAAATAATCGGCGAAAGGGTTAAAGAAAGGGCACAGCGGGTCGCATAGGTGTGGCGCGGGATAGGGTGGGGCGAGAGACCTGGGGTTTTTACCCCTCGGGCAGATTCTGCCCGAGCGGTATTGTCGTTGCCTCCGTCGTCTGTCCGTCCGTCCGTCGTACCGTCCGTCCGTCCGTCTGTCCATCATATCATTGTAAACACATTATCTCAAAAAGTCCTTCACTTACAACAATGAAACTTCATACATTTGTTTAATACAGCCAGTACCAGAAGCCTATTGAAAGTCGGTGTAATCGGATGTGTTTTTCAGGAGTTATGCCCCTTTATACATGTCTGTTGGTCCATATCCTTGTAAACACCTTATCTCAAAAAGTCCTTCACTCACAACAATGAAACTTCATACAGTTGTTTAATACAACCAGCACCAGAAGCCTATTGAAAGTCGGTGCCATTGGATGTGTTTTTCAGGAGTTATGCCCCTTTATACATGTCTGGCTGTTTTTATCCTTGTAAACACATTATCTCAAAAGTCCTTCACTCAACAATGAAACTTCATACAGTTGTTTAATGCAGCTAGTACCAGAAGCCTATTCAAAGTCGGTGTAATCGGATGTGTTTTTCAAGAGTTATGCCCCTTTATACATGTCTGTTGGTCCATATCCTTGTAAACACATTATCTCATAAAGTCCTTCACTCACAACAATGAAACTTCATACAGTTGTTTAATACAACCAGTACCAGAAGCCTATTGAAAGTCGGTGCCATTGGATGTGTTTTTCAGGAGTTATGCCCCTTTATACATGTCTGTCTGTTTTTATCCTTGTAAACACATTATCTCAAAAAGTCCTTCACTCACAACAATGAAACTTCATACAGTTGTTTAATGCAGCTAGTACCAGAAGCCTGTTCAAAGTCGGTGTAATCGGATGTGTTTTTCAGGAGTTATGCCCCTTTATACGTCTGTTGGTCCATATCCTTGTAAACACATTATCTCAAAAAGTCCTTCACTCACAACAATGAAACTTCATACAGTTGTTTAATACAACCAGTACCAGAAGCCCATTGAAAGTCGGTGCCATTGGATGTGTTTTTCAGGAGTTATGCCCCTTTATACATGTCTGTCTGTTTTTATCCTTGTAAACACATTATCTCAAAAAGTCCTTCACTCACAACAATGAAACTTCATACAGTTGTTTAATACAGCCAGGACCAGAAGCTTATTGAAAGTCGGTGTAATCGGATGTGTTTTTCAGGAGTTCTGCCCCTTTATACATGTCTGTATAAAAAAAATCCCAAAATTAAATCTTCAAAACACAGTCCCCAATCCATCAAATTTAGGAACACTAAACAATTCAACTCCGAACTATTCTTGACAGATCTAATAGAGAAACCTTGGGCAGCTCTAAAATTTGAAGAAGATCCTGACTCAGCATTACAGCTATTTACCACTTATTTCACTGAAGTACTTGATAAGCATGCACCATTTCAAGAGAAAAGGGTAAAAAGTAATAAACTCCCTGATTGGTTGAAAGATGATGAGGTACAAAATGCCAGAAAACTGAGAAATTATTATCACCATAATGGTGACACAAAAAATGCTAAAATATGGCGCAATAAATCAAACTGTCTTCTGCATAAAGCTAAGAAATCACATATGGAAAGTCTGGTGGAACAAAATCAAGGTAAACCCCAAAACATTTGGAAAGTTCTCCATGAAATTAAAGCAGGAGAAAAGCATACTGGGCCTAATAGATTAAAGGTAGATGGAGATTATCTCACAGACAGAGTAGACATTGCTAATCACTTAAATAAACACTTCACTGACATTCCTGCCACACTAACATCTAACTGTAACCATCAACCAAGCAACTCCCCTACAACCAATCAAAATCTACCAAACACCAGTAAACTTAGACAACATATCAACAATAAGATCCCAGAGCATGTGCTTTTCTCAATCCCTGAAATATCTGTGGGAACACCCTACCCGAAATAAATGGAGTGATTGCATGCGGATTGCATGCAGATCGCATGCGGATCGCCTTCCGCATGCATTCCCTATGCCATCCATGCCATCTATGTGATCATTAAGCGCTCTATGCGCTCATTTTGCAATGATGATGCTATCCAATCAATCATTCTTGACAGGATGAAGCGCTCCAAGCGCTCATTTTGCCATCATTATGCTATCCAACTGATCACTTTTGCCCAAATGTGTTAACCATGCAATCATTTATGTGATCTGAGTGATCATTTTCTTATCGTCAAGCGATCCTTACATCTTCTTTTCAAAGTCCAAGTGATCGGACGAAAAACTTTCTAAGTCCAAGCAATCCAAAATGATCGCTTAAATGATCGCTTGGTGTCCGTCTCCAGACCAACAGATGGTTTTGATTTTATAGACCATTAATCACCGATCTCCATGGAAACCCCGCCAAATTTAAAGGGGGGATACTATCATATGACCAGATTTCAAATTTTAACCACCACCACCATGCAGTAGCAGTATTTTCTTTAGCTGCAGTTTTGGATATTTCACATTGGATATAGCCTAAAATGCTCAACCAGAATTGAAGAACACAACATGATATACTGGTGTGAGGTTTTTAGCTGGCAGAAACATGGAAAGAGAAGTTATTTGTAGTGATTTCTTTGATGTGAGGAATACACAATTTGCACAGTTCTTGGTCCGGACAGGGTCACTCCACTCCAGAGACAATGGATCACAGTGTATTTCCACATAAATCTACTAAGATATTAAGATTTGATGGTAAGTCTGTCATTCTGTGAATTACTCACTAGCTTGAAGGTCACTCTACAGTTTGAAAAATTGCCATTATACACTTTGGATACATTCTGAATATATTTAAATTTTAGCATGTATGTATAATTTAAGTACATGTATTTCCACTTGCATTTACAATGTATTACTGAATTCATTAATGGTCAGTTTCAGGTCATTGATAAAGTTACATGTAGTTACTTGAAATGTTGGACCAATTTTGCTCTTCAGAAGGTTTGAACTGTACTGTATAAATAACACAATTCATACAACCTCTACATGTACATCTGTAGCTTACAATGTACTTTACATTTGCCCATTTAAAAGGTCAGTCATTTGATTTATGTGATTGCTAGTGTACAAGAGCTTTTGAATGCATGCGTGCGGAATGCGTGCGGAATGCATGCGGAATGCGTTCATGCTGATCATTCAATTATTAATGCCATGCGATCATTATGGCTTCCGCATGCATTCAGGATGAGGAGCGCTTCTGATCATTATGCCTTCCACACTTGGAAGGCATAATGATCGCATAATATGTACAGCAGCTTGAAACAAGCGATCACTCGAGTGCATAATCATGAAGGTTCCAATTTAATGCATGCGGAATGCATGCGGATTGCAATCACACAAAAGCTGTAGGAATGCATTCCGCATGCGTTCCGAGCGCTAACTTTTTCGGGTAGGGCAGTGCACCAACACTTGAACAATTTAGATATTAAGAAAAGTACAGGCCCAGACCTGATCAGTCCTAGATTTCTCCATTTAGCAGCTCCTATTATAGCTGAAGCTTTGTCAATTATCATAAACCTCAGTGCAAAAACAGGACAATTCCCAGAAGAGTGGAAAAGTGCAAAAATTGTCCCTATCTTCAAATCTGATGATCCTGAATGTGCTCATAATTATCGTCCCATTTCTATTTTATGCTCTGTATCAAAACTCATTGAACGACATGTTCATGATAGTCTCTATGGTTTTCTGACAACTCATGATTTACTGTGCCAAGGGCAGTCTGGCTTCCGTCGCAAACACTCCTGTCAAACAGCACTGACAAAGATGACTGAAAGCTGGTTAAAATCAGTTGACAAAGGGCACCTAGTAGGTTGTGCAAAGTTGGACTTGAAAAAGGCCTTTGACACAGTGAATCATGAAATTCTGCTAGAAAAGCTTAAACTCTATAAGCTGGATAATGGAGCCTACAGATGGATGGAATCGTATCTGTGTAACAGAAAACAATATGTCTTGATTGCCAACTCTAAATCTGAATCCCTAAATATTCAAGCAGGCGTACCACAAGGGTCCATATTGGGCCCACTGTTATTTGTTATCTATGTAAATGATTTGCTGTTATGTAATTTGAATAGTACTGTTGATTTATATGCCGATGACACCACTGCTTATTATGCTGCGCCAACTATCACTATAATAAATGAAAAACTGAACCAGGATTTGATAACTATTGAAGGATGGTGTAAAATCAACAAAATGCACTTCAATATTCCAAAATCAAACATCATACTAATGGGCTCAAGAAGCAACACATTAAAGAATTCCAGTGAACAACTGAGTATCGATGTCAATGGTCAGACTCTAAAGAGTGTTTCTAAGGATAAAATTCTAGGCTTCATAATTGATGAATCCTTATCCTGGTCTGATCACATAGACCATATATGTAAAAAGATATCTCAAAACCTTGGCATTCTTTACCATAACAGAAAACTCCTTCGAAGAGATGCCAAACCCATATTTTGCAATGCATATGTTCTCCCACACATTGACTATTGTTGTACAATATGGGGGAATGCCACACAAGGACAAACTGACAGAGTGTATAAACTACAAAAGCGAGCAGCAAGAATGATTCTTGGTGCCCATTATCAGACCCCAACAGAGCCAATGCTCAGAGAGCTCAACTGGATGAGTGTACCACAGAGGATAGAATATCAAAAAGCGATTTTCATGTATAAAGCAATGTACAACTACTATCCTACTTACATTAGTGCTCTGTTCACCCATACTCATGAAATCACAAACAGACAAACTCGAGCAACAAACAGCAACAATCTATATGTTCCTCGCCCCAAGACATCCTATCTTCAACGCAGCATAGCTTATTCTGGAGCCAAATTGTGGAACTCACTAAATTCTGATTTGAAACAAGCACAATCCTTGGACAGCTTCAAATCGAGGTTCATTAGTAGTCCACATCAGTAGAAAATATATATATACATGTATGTAGAAACTTGATCTGTTATTAATTATCATGCTTGTATATTTGTTAAAATGTATATATATATATGTGTGTGTATACCATCCCAGAGGGCCTCAGGGAAGAACAGTTTCACATGTAACTGACTGTGTTACCCTCAGTAAATAAAGTTTATCAATCAATCAATCAATCTGTTGGTCCATATCCTTGTAAACACATTATCTCAAAAAGTCCTTCACTCACAACAATGAAACTTCATACAGTTGTTTAATACAGCCAGTACCAGAAGCCTATTGAAAGTCGGTGCCATGGGATGTGTTTTTCAGGAGTTCACACAAACCTGTGTGGATTGCTGTGAATAGACAGTAATCGTTCGACTACATCTACTATAGGTAATCACTGCTCTATTGCTATATTGTTTTGTCTGTCTATGATGATCTATATCATACAGGTAAAATTATGCCCCCCCCCCCCCAAATATGTGAGTTGTTGGGGTCAGAAACATTATTTCCACAATTGCTCTGGGCCCGGCCCGAGGGGTCCCGATGGCGACAGCCACATGTCAGTACCTGAGATTCCATGGGCCAGGCTTGCACCCTACAGTAGAATGGGTCGACCGCGCATGCGCGATGAGTAGTATAGAAAGGGCACGCGATCTCCCTATTTGTATAATCGAATTGAAATAAATTATCAAAATAGAAGCCTTAATATTCTAACTTTTAAGTTATGATTTTCCATGTTTGAGTATAATTTAGATCACATCGTGCTTTTTGACAGGTATCCTATAGTCATAAACATACTCATTATGCAATTTTTCTAAAAAAAAAAAACTAAAACAAGAAAATGGGCACAAAGTGTTTTCTCTTCTGGTGCTTGAATGGTGCATCCTGCGTAGTCGAAGTCAAATGAAAAAAACTATCCATAGCACTGAATAAAGTTATGGGTATAACTTATTCTTTCTTTGAAATTAATTGCTAATTTGGATACCTGTGTATTAGAGGGCGGGTGGTTGATGGTTGTCCGGTGGGCACGGGTTCTTAGCTGTTTTATCAATGCATTTTGCTGAGAAGCAACAGGAACTTGCTAATGTAATTTCTAGCACTGTAATATCACTTGTCTTTATTGCACCATGTAAGCATCCTGTCTCTGTCTTGAGTACTGTCCTCAGTGTTTTATAGGGTGGATGGTTCCATGCTGCTTCAAAGATTTCTTCTTTTCACTCACTACAGCTATGGGTTGGAGGCATCTAAATAAATACCCCTTGAAATGGATGAGTAGGAAGACATGAAATGTGTGTCTCTGTATCCTATACATGTAATCCAACCTTCTTACTAGAAGACAAGTTACATGGCATAGAGGAAATTATAGTTATGGGTATAAATTATCCATTGTTTCAACTTATTTTTGCTAACACGTATAACCTGTGTATAGATATTCATTAACAAAGTGTTCATGTACCTCTGAAAATGGATGAAAAGCAGGGTCTGTTATCTGTAATGGTGACTCACACGTTGATCAAATTTAGTAGAACAGCGATTGAAATTTGGGGGTGATCAAATTTTGATAGGTGGATTGAATTATTAGAGGGATTACCGTAAAGTTCTGTAGCCCCTTAAGGACTCTATTTACAGGCCGAGTTCCAGGTCTTCACAGCTGAAAGAGTAGATTAAATACAGTGTTGTTTCCATGTTTGTGATGGCTATTATATACTATAAATGTAGAGCGAATTCCCATTACGTTTCCCTGGATGGTCGTTACGAAGGACATGTTGAGAATGCCAATTTTACGAGAAGCGTCAGTGTGGCCTGCTAGAGCCGGATGCCGACGCCGTGGTGACCCTTGTGTATAAGGCTATATCTTCCGCATCATTCCCTCTTCAATGACTTATAGCACCATGCTGAGAAAACGGTCTTCCTGTTTTTTTCACGCCGCCCAACAACATAATTGGATTCTCAGATGAGTTGCTTCAGACAAAACAAGCGAAAGCGTAAAAATTCTGAACTGGCCTCGTAAATCTGTTACAGTTACTGATTACTAGTGATTGATTGTTATAGTCTTTTTATTACATTTATTTTCTGCGGGCTCTAAAGATAGGTTCATTGAGCCTGGCACACATGAGAGTTATCCCCTGAGCTAACATCTTCCATTGCCTGTTGGCTCAGGTGCTAGCTCTTGTGTGCATGCAGGCAGATTTGTCCTGAGGTTTTAGTCTTGTGAGGCCAGGAGAAACATATCAAAGTGCCTCGAGAGTCGAAATCTTCACCGTGTGTGGGGAATGTAAGGTAACAGCTCAGGCATTTTATTCAACCGACCAATGTATGCATCTTCTATTCATGTGATGTGTAGGCCTACATATGACTGTTCAAAATGGCCATTTTTATGTGAGCCCATGCAGTCACATGAACGATTACGTGATCTTGAAGATGTTTTGTTGGGTGAACCTTTTGCTCACCGTGTGCACTACAGCCACCTGAGAACTATCCCCCCCCCCCCTCCCGATCAAACAGGCATTTGAGGCTGTTAGCTCAGGGGATAGCAAGCACCAGGCTTAATATCAGAAAGAGTAATTCTCACTGCATGTAAGTCATAGAGTGTACATCTGTCCATAGGTCAAGCAGTTCATTGGGAAAAATAAGCATATTTGAAAAAAGGGTTCTGCAAAATCTTTTGCATAACCTTCACACTACCTCAACTACATGTAAAGGTTATGCAATTTGTCCAGGCCCCGCCCACACAATTCAGACTAGTCACTGTGACAACAATTGTCATATTAAAATAATTCCTATTTAACACCATGTTAAATATTGCTGAGGTGAACTGATTATTCCACGGCATTTACCTCGGCAATTGCTGAGGCGAATTGTGTGGGCTGTAGGCCTGACAAGCAATTTCAGTCTGGAAAATTATTTTAATTGGAATACTTACGTTATCTAATATCAGAACCACCTGGTACAATAATGATGAGCTAATTGGTATAGTGGCTGGTTGTAGCTGGCACCTCGATAGGGTATAGGGTATAGGGTATAGGGTATAGGGTCCAGCTACATGTAGTATTTCAGGCTAGGTTTTCTCACGAGTCTTCATTCCTAAGATAACTTTACATGTTGCTGTTCTAGTTAGGCTACAAACAGTACTCTGAGGTTATAGTTATGGATAAGAATTGTTTCTGTATTTGTGATGGATATTATTCAGTGTAAACTAATGGAGTGACTTCTCATTTATGTGTCCTGAGATAGTCATTAAGGAGGATGCGTTAAGAATACCAATTTTATGAGCACTGATGTAGCCTGTTAGAGCCTGACCGACTTGATCAGCTTGGTGGTCGCTGTACAATCTTACATGTACCCTATAACATCACGTTGATTCCCTCACTAATGATCGACTCTCACAGTGCTATGACCAGAAAATTGTCATCTTTTTTTTTCATTATGCCACCCACCAATTGATGCAACATAATTGGATTCTGAGATGAGTTGTTCAGACAAAGTGTAAAAAGTTTGACGAGGGCTCATAAATGTGTTACTGTTGCTGAAGACATTGTTTCCCCAAGCTAGATTATTACTTCTCTTTTTATGTCGAGATAAAAATGTGGAATTTTCAATAATCTAAAAGGAAAACAAAAAGACCAGATTTTTATTGTTCATTTCCTGAGGACTCGATCAAAGGCAGCCCTCAAACATGTACCCTGAACAATCAGAGATAAAACTCTTCTGATTAGGACATCATTGAAAAAACTTTGTCTGTGGTACATGTATCCAATCTCCAATGTACGAGTTGTCACAGCGACACAGCTCACCAATTACCAATATACGAGTTGTCGGAGCATTTCCATCACAGCTCTCTATATTTGTATCTACATGTAATACCGCTTATGCCGGTGCTAGGGGCCGTGTGGTCATGTCATCCAAGTTGCCACATGAACAGGTACAATAAAAGCGTACCCGAGATACAACACATATCACGAATCGTTAGATTTTTGGTATGTGCTTTAGAATAGGTTAACCAGAAGACTATACTGTGAAACCATGTGACTCCGTCAGTACGTCGTCACCTCTTCCCACTTCCCTTATATGTGTTGTAATTCAACTAAAACATGGGTCAGTAAGTGGGGAAGTCTTTTTCTTTATTTGGGTAGGGGAAATGTAGGGGGAAGAAAAAGTCATTTTTTTTTCTCAAAATGCCAATAAAAAGTTTTGGGTATGAGCAGGTTTGATGGACAGGTATGGTTACCACAAACTAACTCCCTTTTAATTTTGGCCTTATATCGCATTGGAAAGGGTTCCCAGGTACAGTGTGGCTGTCCAATAATGATTAATGAAGCTCTCGGTTACACTGTAACTGCTCGAGTTCCTAGATTGTTCGATTAAATATACAGATTTATATCATGAGTTTCTCTTCATGATTATAATTGTTCTTCTATGTTTTATTTCCCGATGACCAGAGACTGTCATAACTAGAGCATAGTCTGAGGGATGCACACATTTGATCAAAATGATCAGTAAGGCTGCTTACAAGATACCCCCCGTAAGGGCATAGATACATGGGGGTGGTTAACGTTTCACGAGTAAGCTGAATGGGATTGTGGCAGTGGAAATCATCAGTAAGCATGCTTACAAGATACCCCCCGGATGCACATTTGATAGGAATTGACGAGTATTTGTAGAGGAATATAAGTATACATGTTATGAGTGGCGGCACAGTATGTAACTAGTTGACAATGAGACCTCGCTCGGTTGGAGTGCGGTTAACGGATTGTCTATGCATGTGTCGTGACGATACTCAGATGAGTTTAATGGATTGTTCAGAAAATTGATGTTAATAATGATTGTTGAGAATGGGGTTATGCAGGCATATTGTGTTTTACCTAACTGTTGTTACCACTAGAACCGTGTAGACTTGAAATGGGCTGTTGCAACAGATAGGCGAATTACTGTCATCAGGATAACCATATTGAAGAGGAAAAGGAAGTAAATGGGAAGTGAAATATTAAACTTACTACCTGTAGACGCATATGCAACATCCTGAGCTAGGTCTCATGGTATGGCAGCTACATACAAAATTTGAGAAGAATCTAATCAGCCGTTGTCAAGTTATGCTCCAGAAATGGAATGTTACGGACCAACTGAGAAAATTCTGCCCATAGGTGGCGCCACCTGTAGACGCACATGCGCCAAACGCAATCCCAAGCAAGGTCTCATGGTAAGGTAGCTACATACCAAATCTGAGAGGAATCCAATTAGCTGTTGTCAAGTTATGCTCCGGAAACGAAATGTTACGGACCGACAAGAAAAAGTTTTGACCCTAGGTGGCGCCACCTGTAGATGCACATGCGCCAAACGCAATCCCAAGCGAGGTCTCATGGTAAGGTAGCTACATACCAAATTTGAGAGGAATCCAAGTAGCGGTTGTCAAGTTATGCTCCGGAAACGAAATGTTATGAACTGACATGAGAAACTTTTGACCATAGGTGGCGCCACCTGTAGACGCACATGCGCCAAACGCAATCCCAAGCGAGGTCTCATGGTAAGGTAGCTACATACCAAATTTGAGAGGAATCCAAGTAGCGGTTGTCAAGTTATGCTCCGGAAACGAAATGTTACGGAATGACCCTAGGTGGCGCCACCTGTAGACGCACATGCGCCAAACGCAATCCCAAGCAAGGTCTCATGGTATGGTAGCTGCATACCAAATTTGAGAGGAATCCAACTGGCGGTTGTCAAGTTATGCTCCGGAAACGAAATGTTACGAACTGACTTGAGAACTTTTGACTCTAGGTGGCGCCACCTGTAGACGCACATGCGCCAAACGCAATCCCAAGCGAGGTCTCATGGTATGGCAGCTGCATACCAAATTTGAAAGGAATCCAAGTAGCGGTTGTCAAGTTATGCTCCGGAAACGAAATGTTACGGACTGACATGGGAAACTTTTGACCATAGGTGGCGCCACCTGTAGACGCACATGCGCCAAACGCAATCCCAAGCGAGGTCTCATGGTAAGGTAGCTACATACCAAATTTGAGAGGAATCCAAGTAGCGGTTGTCAAGTTATGCTCCGGAAACGAAATGTTACGGAATGACCCTAGGTGGCGCCACCTGTAGACGCACATGCGCCAAACGCAATCCCAAGCAAGGTCTCATGGTATGGTAGCTGCATACCAAATTTGAGAGGAATCCAACTGGCGGTTGTCAAGTTATGCTCCGGAAACGAAATGTTACGGACGGACGGACGGACAGACGGACGGACGGACGGACGGACAGACGGACGGACGGACGGACAAGCTGAAACCAGTATACGCCCCCTACACTACGTGTCGGGGGGTATACAGTACGCCCAAGAAGTAAACTGGTCACTGCTCGCGAAACGTTGGGTTCATCTTTCGCGAAACATTCGCGAAACGTTCGCGAAAGCATGTGCGAAAGGTTGATAATAACTTACGATGATTTCATATTTATTTCAAAGCTTTCGCGAAAGGTAAATACCTTTCGCGAAAGATATGTCATGATCGTAACTGACGTAAAGCGATCCGTATTTGACAAGACAAGATGACAACAAGTCACATGAAATTATTTGAAATGCGGGAGTGTTGGATCTTTTGATGCGGGTTATGTTTTAGGACCACTATTCTCGATTTCACCCAGCAAGAATTTCCTGCAACAAAATTGAGTTTCAGGAACGAAATAGGCAGAAAATACAGTCTACGAACGGAGCAAAAGAAAATCTCCACTCACGTTGTCGTCGTTGTTGTTGTAGGCCATGTGCGTATGGAATACGGCACAGCTAAAAGTTTTGTGCCTTACTTCCCTAGTTTTAGTGAACGCTTCCAATTCGATAGGTCGGGAACCATGCAATGCATTTCTTTATGCTAGAAAGTATGGGTTTGCGATTAATACGAACGGGTCACGGGGTGGAAGTTTCCAAACGACCACGAGGGATGACAGCTACAACGCCCGACAGAACTGCGCAGCAGAGAGACGTGTGCCAGCAGTCAGCTACATCCCGTACCGTTTCGTTTCAACACGAAATAAAAGGTGAAATGTCCAGCTATACCAAGGATTGAAAATACATCAAAACCAAACGTACAAATTGTCTGAATAAAGAAGTTTCACGTGTGCATGACGAGAGCTGCAATCAATCATGATCGGGTTGTCTAGAGCATTGACTGGTCTACGGTTGAGCTTGGTATTTATTATGGCCGTCTTGAATTTACAGCCGTTTGGTTTCCTTGCGTGTACAACGTTTTCGGAAATTGCAAATTTAATTCTCGTAGGATACATTTTCTGCAATAAAATGCAATTGAAGGAAAATTTAACACTTTCATTTCAAATTGTGTCGGGGGAATTTCAAATTCAAGTCTTAGTCTTAGAAAAAAAAAGAAGAAAAAAAATGCCTAAACCACTTTTTATTAATTACACCAATTTTCCTCTAGAATTATATCATATCTCGTTGATTTGAATCATTATCTTGAAACAAAATACCGCTGCCACTGCAATATAAATGCATCCTGTTAAAGATGAAAACTTTAAAATAATGAGTGTTTATTCTTCATGTGATGAAAACTTTTTTAAAAATAGAGTTTTTTAATTCATGGGATGAAAACTTTCAAAAAATGACTTTTTGCAGACATTCGGGCGTGCTGAAAGAACTGAGTTAGTTGTTGAATTTATTTGGAAACTGAGTAGATGATTTTTTTTGTCAAGAATGTCTGCTCAGAGTTGTTTCCCCTCTTCATAGCAACTGGACACGCCTCTTATGAACGGCTGGCTGACGCCATGTTTCAGATCGGGCTTCATGCACTGCGATGAGTTCATTTGGATGTGAAAGATTTCAGTTACAAAAACAAGCCATACAGCACAATGAACTCAAATAAGGGACAGATTATGCGACTTTTTGACTAGATGAATACGGTGATACAGCTCCCGATTTTACGATCTCGATTTTGGGTGAATAACGGTTTGCTCATGGACTGACGAAGAAAACCGGTAGGCCTACGTCGTCGTGATTTTATAGTTGCAATTCATTCTCAAAATAAGGTATAGGGACCTAATTAATGCCATTAAAAACAAAACACACGAGCAAATGAAAAATAAATAGTTGACAGACAAGAATATAAACATTTTACGACATGTACTTCCTCAAACATCGTTCGCGTATTCCTTTCGCGAAAGGTTCAATTCTGACATTTTCTCGCGAAAGGTATGGCGAGAGGTACTGGCGAATCGTTCGCGAAACGTTCGCGAACGGTTCGCGACATTTTTCGGCTATCCTTCGCGAATTTGACCAGTTTAATTCTTGGGTGTACTGTAACTATAAACAGACTTCTCTGGTGATCAAACCAAAAATGTAATTTGGCAATCAAAAGTGAGATCTCAAAGGTATTTGGAAATAGACTTCCGTTATGATGCACATTTGGGTATACCAAAGATTTAAAACTTGGAACTTCTGTCTTCCTCGCTTAGTGCTCAGCATGATGAGGATAGGTCAAGGACGTCAGGATAATGTGATGGTCATCATGATATGACTGATAAATTGTTGAAATTGACATTAAAATCTTACTCCTATCCAGGTACATGTATGCCAGTTTATGGTCTCGGAAATGAAGAGAGTGGTTGTCCGGAAAATATAAAAATATATTGATCCCTTGCTATTGTGCTTACTGGAAGTCTATGATGAACAAGTACGGTCTCTCAGAAAGCATTAGAGTGGTCACACTGTAATTGCATGTACCTAATATACCGAGCTAATCCAGAATGTTTGACCAAAAAGACTACTCCATATTCAACAAGAATTGCTTGTCGTAATTGGATTTTGTGCAGTTTCCTGAAGATTCCACTGAAAAATCTGTTGAATTATTTCCATGGACTATAAAGGGTTTTCTCCAAAGTCTACGATACACATTACCATATTCTCAGCATTCTTATCACACAAAATGTATTTGACTTGGGACTAATTTGCATTTCTGTTTGTCACACTGATTAGTGATGATGGGTAAGATAGAGGATTAATGTGAGAAATAGGTAAAGCACATTTATAAACAACTGTATCTGGGAGAAATCGTGAATTGAAAAAGAGGCACAATTGATACCGCTTATAATAAAATTGATACCGTTGATAATAAAATTGATACTTGTGATGATAAAATTGATATGACCTAATATTGAGCCAGGTTGAAACAGTTGTGAGATGGCACAGACAGGAGAATATGGGTGTAATACCTATGGGCCATCATAGCTCAGTCGGTAGAACATCGGTGCGATATGCTGGGCTCCTGGGGACAAATCCCCCTGACGATCAGTTTATTCTTTCTCTCTCAAAAATCATTTCATCTGTATGTATGCTCAGTGGCAGGCTATATGCCATACAATATCATTTCTTCATTATAAAGCCAGTTGTACACATTGCAACACCGAGAGAGAAGGTTGGTCATCACAGGGACAATCCACGGGTGTAATACCTATAGGTCGTCATATCTCACTCGGTAGAGCATCGGCGCAATAAGCCAGGGTCATGGGTTCGAATTCCGCTGACGACCAATTTATTCTTTCTCCCTCAAAAATCATTTCATACAGGAGATTAAATGTATCAGTTAATGTGGTGTGGTTGAGTCATTAGATAGTGTACAGTAATTGATGGACTAGCAGTCAGGCAGGTAATTATATGGCTGCTGCTCAAAGCAGTAGAATTCTGATGACATTTCCAAGACAGGGAGGAACTGATATAATGTACTTTGATCTAATTAAGTAAGGAGTTAAGGGTGATGGCCAGAAAGGGAACAATTAATTATACAATTAAGTACCCTAACATGTACAAATTCATCATCATTGGCTGTTTCTAACAATCTCAGACTTGCTCAAAATTCGAGTCAATTCTTTAACAATAGCAGTGGCAGATACAGCTTTTTAATTTGGGCGGCTTTTTAGTTTTGGCGAGCATGGCGAGGCGAAATTTTTTTTTGGCCCTATCCGCTAGACGTTCTCAGACGCTCTAAAACGCATCAGACGCATTTCCAGACAGTGAATTTCCATATGAGATTATATCAATTTGCGTAACGTGCGTAAACCATCTCAAAATTAAATACAAGACATAAATTTGCTGCATAATAAACTAAAATACCTGAATTTCTTCGTCTAATTTGAGCGTTTTTCGTTTCTTAATTTGGGCGTTTTTAGACCTCGTTTATTTTGGGCGCCCTATAAGGGTATAAAATAAGGCCTGTATCTGCCCCTGAATAGAGCTGCACATATAACACCAGTTGGTCAGCAGCTTCATAGTGTAAGTCCCCTAATAATTTGATCACTGGAAGTGCAGTAAAAAGGCTTATATTTGAAAATATTCTTCATGGCACCAGCTAGAAAGGGTCACATTTTGTCATTATATGACTTTTCTTCTTTTTCACTGTGTTTGAATAACAGAGTTGAAAAGTGAACTTCCTGTGATTGAATTATTAGGAGAATTCCCGTAGTTGACGTGACTCACAGCACTTTGTCAATCACTGATGGACTATTTTTGACCAAAGTTGACAAAGTTGTCATAAATGTAAGCATAATGGTTCTTTCTTGGGATAGTAATATTATTTAATCGATATTTATCATATTTACAGTTATGCAATATTAGTTTTAAAAAATATAACATGCTGAATAGATAGGAAAGAGATGGATGAACCACTGTGAGCCAATGACCTCTCAGTGTTATGGATGAACCACTGTGAGCCAATGACCTCTCAGTGTTATGGATGAACCACTGTGATCCAATGACCTCTCAGTGTTATGGATGAACCACTGTGAGCCAATGACCTCTCAGTGTTATGGATGAACCACTGTGAGCCAATGACCTCTCAGTGTTATGGATGAACCACTGTGAGCCAATGACCTCTCAGTGTTATGGATGAACCACTGTGAGCCACTGACCTCTCAGTGTTATGGATGAACCACTGTGAGCCAATGACCTCTCAGTGTTATGGATGAACCACTGTGAGCCAATGACCTCTCAGTGTTATGGATGAACCACTGTGAGCCAATGACCTCTCAGTGTTATGGATGAACCACTGTGAGCCAATGACCTCTCAGTGTTATCGACTCAGCTATAGATGAAAGAGAGAAGATGGATGAACCACTGTGAGCCAATGACCTCTCAGTGTTATCGACTCAGCTATAGATGAAAGAGAGAAGATGGATGAACCACTGTGAGCCAAAGACCTCTCAGTGTTATCGACTCAGCTATAGATGAAAGAGAGAAGATGGATGAACCACTGTGAGCCAATGACCTCTCAGTGTTATCGACTCAGCTATAGAATGTTGAGGGATTAACTTTTATGATATTTATACATGTTTGGGTTATATACTCATTAAATTATTGTCAATTTCAGGATAAGCACAAATTTGAGCTAATGAATCTATTGATAGAGATGTGTACTTAATTGTAGTACTAATTGTCCCTTTCCTGGTCATCAACCTTAACTCTAAATTGAATCATTATATGAATTCCTCCCATTCTTGTGAATGTGATTAGACTTCTCCTGCTTCGAGCTACATGTATTGCAGCCATACAATTATCTGACTTGTCTGACTGACAGTTCATTAATTACTGTAAACTATCTAATGTCTCATGATGGGATTTATAAGTGCATGTATTTGTTGGGACACCAAAATATATATAATGCGTTTTCCATGATTTCCAAAATGGTACATGTATGCTGCGTGTGATCGGTTTCCATCACATCTGTACAGCATTGTTAAGTGAGTACTGGGTTATACTGAAGCCCATTAGCTCATTTTAAAGTCTTTGAACAGGAACACAGTTTATATACTGGTAGTTGTGGCAGATGAATCTCCACACAAATACATGTATCTATCTCAAAAAAAATTCGTCAGTTCTGAGCTTTTAATTTGTTTGTGTTTAACAGCTGGCTTATACAGGTTGTATCTTGCTCAGGAGAACCAAATTAACCTGCACTGATCCATGTGTTGATCGACAGAAAACAAAAGTTGATAAAGAACGGATGTATTTGTTCATCTCTTCATGGGCGGTACCTGTGTGTACCATAAGATAAAACAAGGGCAGATAACTCAGAAGCTAAGAGAGTCTCCCTCGGCTGGAGCCTTCAAACATCGACTGATAAAAATTCTTCAGGCAAAAAGCATAAGTTAACTGGATGCCATGATGTTAGATATATTATTATGTGTTTGATGTATACTTTGAATTTGGTTGAACTGTTTTCATATATATATTTAATGTACATTGTTTGATTGTTTGTTAGAGGGCCTCTGGGAAGAACAGTTTACACAACTGACAGAGTAAATACTTGTATTTGTTACCCTCAGAAAATAAAGTAAATATATATATAACCTATTTCGTGTAGGTATACAAATATAGAATCATGATTATAGGAAGTAGTTAGTGAACTAGTTTAAGGAAATTTGCATATTTGCATGTCAGATTCTACCAAAACCCAGGCTCTTTATGTGTACTCTCAGAAATTAGACAAAGACAGAGAAATCTACTGAAGGATTTGTTTTACTTTTCACAAAAATGTTTCAATATTACAGATTTCCAAAAATAAATATGTTTTTAGAATGTGAATGCAATAATGAAATTGTTATATGAGGTAGGAATTTCACTGTAGAGCAAATATTTTTACTGATCCTGCAAAGACATCAGAACATGCATAAATATTGGCAAAACAGTATGCGAAAATACTCGTCTAGAAAATATGGCATGTTCTTGGATGATTGAAATGTGTTCGTGATAGGTATGGCAGATTTAATCCTACTTCTGATTGAAGATGAAACAACACAATTTTCACCAAGCTAGGAGCAGGCTCTCCAATGAACAGACCGCTCTTGTACACTTGAGTTGGGCCTAAATTCTTATATTTTAAAGCTGGAAAGAGTCCCGAAAATGTTACCTATTTACAGATGTGTAGGGATTTTAATTTACAGACTCTTAGCCACCGTAGAATGATTTTAGATTTGTCACTTTTACATGGTATTGTCAATGCACGTTTTAACTGTTCTTATCTTCTTAGTCAGATTCCATTTTACGCTCCCTCAAGGAGACTTCGTAACTCTCAGCCATTTTATATACCCTTTTCTAGAATCGATCTTAGAAAACACTCGTTTGTTCGTGTTTTAAGACAATATAATTATGTTTGTAACCTGGTGGACGTTGATCTTTTCACCCCCAAGCAGAGTTTTAAACGGTGTATCAATAGTTACTTTTACAATATACAAAACTAATTTTATTCATTGAAACTCACATTTATGTAAACTCGTATATTGTTTTACGGTTGTTGTATATGTTTTTATTTATCTATGTTCTACAATGCTTCTTAAATTATGCAGTCTCACTTGTTAAATTATACGCACAATATGTATCTTAAATATCCACCTCATGCACCCTGTATATAGCGTTTTAATAACCTGTAATTGGATTTCGGTCCGTTGGTTATTTATTGAATAAATAAATAAATAAATATCAATTAAAAAACAAGCTTTCATCAAGTTCACTAGATATAATCTTCGCTTAAATCGAATCAGTTTTCATTTTGTGGTGACAATTTTCATCTCCTCAGAAACCTGACCTTATTTAATTGTATCCTAGATTTCTGCAGAATATTCATGTCTTCGCTCAGCTAGAAGTCAGCCTGGTGTATTTTAGGGTTGTGAGTTTCTTCACGAATTATATGGGAATTTAGTGTATTTATGTCGATGTTTCTATATAGATTTAGATAGGTTGACAAGGGTTAAACTGGCCTTCAGCTATAAACTTGTCACTTGGTTGATTAACCTAATTGGGTTTCTATCTGTGTGATTGAATTATCGGTCAATCAAATCATTCATTGATTGAATTATGTCAGCTGGTGATTGAATATACATATATCGTACCTGGGGGGCCTACTGCTTAATAAAATCCCCAGGTCAGCACAATATTGTGTACTGGTACCAATTGACATTTTCCTATGAAGTAGGCTCTCATTTGCAATTTGCCCAGTAGTCAGTGAGTGAGTCCATCCGAATCTTTTCATCGGCAAAATAAGGGGGGGGGGGCAGAGGGTGACACAGTTGCGCCCCAGCAAAAGTTCACATCCAACACAAAAGTGTGATAGAAAGTTTGACACTAAATGTCAACATATACTATCAGAATCCACCAGGATGCAGTACAGTTTATGGATCCATATGTGTATTAAGCAACATGTATGCGCAACGTGTTTTATGGCCTGACATAATTGGCATATGGAATTCCATTCTGGAAGTAAACATTTATAAGTTAGTGGAGGAGGCTAGCCAAAAGATGTGATAATTATTGGAATGTATACAAGGCATAAATTAATGTGTACCAGAATGTTGCAACAGTCAGCCAGTCTCGCTGGAAATTGAATCCTTTGCAGTTATCAGCATTCTCCAAGATGATGAATTGCAGGTTGTCTGCTGATATAATATGACACCAATGGAGATGATATGGGTAATAAACTTATCTGAACGAGACATATTAATCTTAATTTTATTGTTTGAGTCATCATTGTAGATGACTTAATAGCTAAGTCCTGAGATAATCCTGTCATGGTATCTGATGGTATTGATAACACTGAGCAGAATCAGGCAGTAACCTCCTACTGTCAGATATACCCTCTGATTGCATTGGGGATAAAAACTCGGTGTGCATCTTTTGTGTGCATGGCTCTTGGCCAATCAACATTGTTCATTTTAAAAACGGAGCAGACTGGGCATAGGATGAAAAAACTACAGAAGATAGGCTTATTCTGTGCTCTTGTGAAATAGTTGGGCACCTACATCTAATTTATTCATTCTTCTGTAAAATATACTGAATGTAGTCTCCTTCTCTCTCTCTCTTTAGGCCACTGTCATTTTGTTGGTTGTTTAGCATGACCTTGATTATTTAAATAGACATGCTAGATGCTATATTTATTTATTATTAATTATTTAATTTCAAATAAATTACAAACGAATTTGAAGAAAATGAGTGAGTTTTACTCAGGAACATGTAAATCCCTCTTCTATTTTGATTATTTGCACACAAAATATAGATGAGGGCTGGTCATGTTAAACAACCAATCAAGTGACAATGGCCTGATGCAGATACATGCTTACTGAAGACTGAATGTGCATGTTGGTGTGCATTTTGTCCCAGTGCAGTCCGGGGGGTGTTAGGCCATTGATAAATAATGGTTCATTTCCTGTAACCAGCCCTCATCTATTTTGAGGACGAATAATTCAAATCCATGAGGGATTTACATTTTCATGAGCAAAACTTGCTCATTTCCTTCTTATCTGTTTACAATTGGTTTGCAAGTTATTACATGTAATTAATAATTATCGCACATCAAAATGGAATAAAAATATTATACTAAAAAAAGAATTATCGCACTCAGCATGTGTATTTTTACAAGCAAGGTTACGAGAAACAAACAATTAACAGTGGCCTTATACAGTCGACAGTTCAGGTGTTACAGACTCTAACATTGGGAGAATGAATCTGGCTTTCACCCCACCATTTCTGTTATCCAAAATGCATGACATTATTATTCCAAGCGTTGTCAATGAGGTACATGTAGTCTGAATTATTCCTATAGTATATATAAAATTTTGACAGTGAAGAATGTTCCAATTTCAGGAATGGAATGGGGAGCAAAGGTATCACCGAAACGATTCCAGTTCCCGCAAAACACCTTCTTCGAGATAGGGTGCTCTTTCATGTGACCGGGCCCACTTAAGAACGACCATTTTGAACAGTCACATGTTGAAATCATGTGAATATAAGATGCATTTCCATTGGCTGTTCAAACAAAAATGCTGAGCTGTTAGCTTATGTTCAGTGCGCATGGTGACCATTTCACCTGAGACCTCCTGGAGGTGAAAATTATCAAGCAAGATATTTTGCTCTGGCCTTCGTGAAGTGAAAATCTCACCAAAAAAATATATACCCACACACGAGAGCTATCCCCCGAGACAAACAGGGACTTGAGGCTGCTGGTTCAGGGTTTATCTCCCATCTGCACTGGGTATAAGGAGAGCCTGCAATCCTGTGTATTCCTATGTACACCTATATTATTGTGTAAAGAGTTTATTATTCTGCTCAGTGTGTAATCCCACCAGGTTGATCTCTTCAGCCGGTCTGTCTCGGCATTGCTGATATCATTTCCTCGTTATCTGTCTGAGCCATGGCAATCCATTCTCTTTGTGATTACATTTTTGTCTCTCTCTCTCGCCAACATTTGCCAACAGTAACTGCATTTATGTTTTGTTTGCAGTATTCTGATTGGCAAACCTAATATTTCTTCTCCACTCAATGGTTGTATCTAATTTCGTCGTCATAGGCATGTGGAAAAAAAATTGTTTGGGCTATACATGTACATACAAATTCCAATGATACCAGCTCACTGTATTTTTTCTCCATGAACAATATGATTAACTCTTTGCTACTTGCTGATAGTCTCGTTTGTCAGCCTTGTATGTTCGGATAAATGCATGCGAGAGGATTTTGTTATAGACAGTCTTTTTTTGAAGCAATATATTTGCATGTAGCTTGATTGAAACCCCGCTAAATATATATATTTTCAGAAAGCCCATACTTTAATTAATCTGTCCTTCAAAATATCTGCCCATTTGTGTCTAAAATAAAACCAGACCAGGCGAGAAAATGAAATAAACAAAAAAAAAAATCTCTGATTTCGACAACATTACCGTGAGTGTATGTCCCAGCCAAATGATAGTTTCCATAAAAAATCTCTTCACGATTCGCCCAATTCAACTGGACGATCGTGCTAAAATACCAGTGCATCGTCCGTGTGGGTTTTAATCCGACATATAAATCCGAGAAACCCTTTATTTCCATTGTAAATCCAACAGTCGGCTCGCTAAAGTTTCAACGAAGCCATTTTCTCTGGCGAGAAATTCAACCGGCACACGCAGACAAAGCGGCCGGCCAATCGCTGCCATTGTCTCACACGTCTCAACTAATCGGGCTTCGCGATACTAACAGAGCCCGATCGAGCCCGATCGAGGTCAATTTGGTCACGCTATCAAAGAATGATCACATCTCTATCCAATCAAATCCTTCGTTATTCAATCCTATCCAATCAAATCACTCGTCACAGGTCGAAAGACCCGGAAATGACCTTTAAAATGAAACCAATATCTCTAACATTCTACCGCGGGAAATGGGATTTCGATAGCGTTGAAAATGGTCAAAAAACGGCAAATTCTTCGCCGATTTTCTCAATTTTCACCACAAGGAAGGTACGTCTTCAATAAAATAAACTTGTTATACGTTTATTGCATGATTTACAATAAAATTTGAACGTATATTGTCGACTATTTCCTTGTCCAACGATGTGGACTACCGACGACCTCTCACTTGACGAACATTTTACTGTGCGGCGATTTTTTTGCGTGGTGGTGAATTGCAGCCGGTTTCGGCCGTTATGGGTATATATGATGCCGGCCGGTTTTGGCCGGTATAAGTACGAAAGGGTTAAAGATGTAATCAGCCTCAAATCTAGGCTGATATCGATGTCTCTCAAACTCCGCTAAAGTGACATATGTTACAACAGGTACAAAATGAGATACATTTGACCACAAATAACTAAACTTGTTTCTACAATTCACGAGAAAATAGAAATAATTGATCTTTAAAAATAAACGGCATGGCATGCCGTTTATTTTTTCCACGGCCGTGTCAACAAGCGTATACACGTGTGGTGCATTCTACCAACGTATGCTATGCGACATTACCGAACCGTAGCCACGAGCCATGACGTTATCCCCTGGCTGCAGCTGTGCAGCATTCAAATTCGTGTGCGTCGCTACGTCACTCATATGTCAGGCAGTGACGTCATTTTCTTCTCCGCGTACAACACACACTCAATGGCGAAACAGAAAACCTGTCAAAGCGGGCAGAGTTTCAAATTTCTCTGACAAGATATTCTTGCATTCGTTGTATATGACGATACCACTATCATCAAATATAATACATACAGATACTTTGGTAATCTTCCCTGCTGAAAAAAAACGCATAGGTGAGAGTTTACAAAATCCATCCATTTTGAGGCTGATTACATCTTTAAGGATTAACATTAAATTAGATGCAACGAGACCTCTTTCAAATGTACTGGTACTTTTAAATGTGTTAGGCCCATCTTCAGCCTGTTCATTTCAACAAACATTTCCTCACAAAAAATATTAAATGTATCTGCAACTGAACAACCAATAAATGTATGTGTAGGTAATTTCCTACCACAGGGGCCCGGGACAAGAGGTTTGGGGAGTGGAGATGGTGTTTAATTTACATGCCTTATCTAAGCTACATGTAGGTCTCCTATACTCTATCCTAGAATATGTAGAACTTGAAAATGAAACAAAAATACTGACTTGCCCTATTTATTTTCATTTTTTGGACAGCATCTTTAGACTTAGAAGCAGAAAAAGAAAATTCTTCTTTATGTCAACAGAGGCTAATTCTGTGGCATGGATATGTTATTTATCCCGAGAAATGCAAAGATAATTCAACTGAAATTTGTAGAATGTTTGAAGAATTTCACCCCACGGTAGCCTGAAGTTAAGTTTTGCCGTCTGAATAATCAGAAGAAATACATGTAGGGTACCCAAAATTAGCCATTTTAATTAAGAAATCTTGGTTTGTGCCGACATTAGGCCTTCAACTAAACATTAATAACCCACCAATACAAAAAAAAATGTTTTTTTTTAAATTAATGCAATTTAGGGGTGCATTTGACAGGTACATGTGAGTAGGGTTACCACACAGACAAGCTCATTTTTTTTTTTTTGGAGTATCCATGTACTCCCAATAAACCTTTTTATAACCCAACACTAATGAAGTTTTTCTGCTTGAATGTCCTAAAGAAATGAGCATCTCAAACTTGAGGAGAATATGCTCATATACCAGTTTGTCACTATGTCCCTCACTCTCCTTGTTACTCTGACAAAGCACCTGTAACAGTCAATTGATGAATATCTGGTGGAAAACAGCTAATGAAACAGTATGGAATTCCACTTTAGAAAGGAAACATTGGAATTCATATGCCCATCTTCGCATTTCGAAGTCGAGCACTACACCTGTTGCCTTGGCTGATCGGAATACAGATTGCCATTGCCCTATATATTCCGTGGTCCAGATTAGAAAAAGGACAACTGTTTGACCTTTAAAATTCAAATTTGATTGGCTATTCGAAAGAAATGAACATCAATACAACTGCCACCTGCCATATTTGGAAATCACACAGATAGAAGATATGAAAGGAAATCTTCGCTGCACGGTGTTGGCAAGCTCATATCTTGATTGGCTATATGAAATCACATGTGTTTATGGTTTGAACAGTTTACAGTCCCTACTCATTAGGTGAAGGTAAATGACCGAATGTTAGTGTAGCCTTTAAGGTGAAACGTGAAGGTGATATATGCCCTGAAGCTATTTGTTGTCCTTAGAGAGAATGAATTATGAATGTGATGAACCTGATAAGGTTTTGTGGTCATGGATTTCTGAAATGTTGATGTTTGCTTGTTGTAACCCTCCAGCTGATTGTCAATTATCTGTAGATCCTGAGTGGCTGTGACGTAATCTTCTTCCTACTGGTGATGATACTGATAAAGCTTATATCACACATGTACATACATGTATCTGACAAGTTAAGCCTATTAACTTAGGCATATACATAAACATGCCAGGAAGGGAAAGATTTGGATATGCTATCTTCTTGGAGAGATACCCCACAACTACATGTATCATCATAAGTAAATCTCTCATCACTACAGGTTGAAGCTTGTTCATCTTCAGGGGGGTCTATTTATATCTTAAGTTATATCACATGTGAATGAAATCTTAATGTGTCTACTCCTTCCAAAACTTTCAACAAAAATAATACATGGGAAAAGAATTTCATGTATTAGTACATGCACCCTAAAAAGGGGATGTAATGGGGATTATACATTCTTATCTGTTTTGTGTATGGTAATTCCCCTAATAAATCGATCACCAGAAGTGATATTTGAGGTGTTAAAACAGAGAGGTGATCGATTTATTGCAAATGATTGAAAAGCGGCAATTCCTGAAAGTCGGGTATTCAGCAAATGAATCGGCAATGGTCCAGTTTCCAACATTTGCAGTTTTGAAAACTGTGTCAGCATGTACATGTAATTGAGTTGTCTGAAATGCTATTCAGGTGGCCAGGGGTTTGATTAAATACAATTCACAGGGCTTCGTGTTTAGAATTAGTACGCGAGCTAAAAATAGCTCATGTCAAACTATTCAGGAGAGGGTATTTGAAAGTCAGGCAAGTGGTTGCAATATAATATGATATAAAATGTGACAGTTTACGCGAGCTAAAACTCACTCTCGTGACATGAATTTATGCGAGTGTTTGCATGCAGGAGAGCTATCACTCACGCTAAAAACTAAGCCCTGAATTCAGCTACATGTAATTTTAGTCTGTGAATGACAGCCAATGAAGACACGGAGTAGTCTTCCTTCACCATAAAAGCACACTACAGGTCATGGTAAGAATAGTTCTCGGCCCCTCAGAGAGCTTGTTGTAAGAGGCAATTAATTGGGGCACCCGTGAGGTTCCCTGGTGTGTAAAGGAAATGGACCCCACCTGTGTGGTTTCCGGGGGTGAAAAGGAATAGGAACCAAATGTTGTGATATGACTGAAATATTGTTGAAAGCGATATCAAATCATAATATCATATTCACTCACTCACTCACCCCATTTAGCATGAGTGTATATTTTTTTTTTTTCAAATGGGATCTACTGAAAAATGCGGTTGATTGAATTATCACAACTTCCGATCGTATTTCTCTTCAAAAATCGGAGATGATCGATTTACGATAGGGTAATTGATTTATTAGAGAAATTACCGCACCGATACATTGAACCTGGAATATATCCCTCATGATGTACATGTAATGTGATGTGTCACTTTCTCCATCTTCTAAAAAATTGCTGCTTCTTGAACCCTTCTGATTTAATTACTTTAATGGTTAATTACAAAATGCCAGAGTAATTCTTAATGTTTCAGACTCTTTTCTCTATCTGTCGTCATTTTCTGTCTAGTAGCTGCAAGGCAAAATGTACAAGTATGATGAGTGAAGGTTACAAGTATGATGGCATCTGAAACCTGACTATACATGTATATACCTGGGTTCTCCAGTAATTTTATCACTCAGAAAACGAGTAAATATTTCTTACACTAACTTGTATTTTATTACTCACAGAAGAATCGGAAGAAAGTTCCGAGTGAAATATTACTGTTTTAATAATTACATGTTCTCGCCCTGCTATTGGCCTTTTCGTATGGTGTTTTTACTTGAATACTTTACATATATTTTTCACTTGGCATTTATTATCATAATTGACCATGTCTTCATAAATTCTCTTACAGTTCCTAGTTGGTCAGGAATTTGAGGCTTGATGGATTGAAATAATTACTTTACAATTTACAATTATTACTGTCTGTTATGATGTAAATAATGAATTCATGTAACACAGGAATCAGCAGTTAATATCTTCTGGCTGATCATCTGTAGGATAACATATTGGGTGATTTCATGTCCTGTAACATTTGTGACAGTTACTTCGAAGTTTGCTTTGAAGAAACATACCAGTATAACCTCATAAGTATATCAGATTAGTATCCTACCTTCTATATGGGATATGATACAACTACATGTACTATCATTCACTTTATCAGTTCACAGAACTTGATTTGTACTTTGTCACATACATGACAGTACAAGTAAAGTTCTGTGAACTAATGAACTAATAAATTTAATGAAAGCATTTGTAAAATGTTCCAAATACATGTAGAAGGTAGGATACCAGATGAATATGCTTCTGAGGTTTTAGCTGTATAGTGTCTTTTTTTCTGAAGGAGTAAACTCTGAGGAAACTGTCACCAAAGTTACTTACGTGATGTGAAATCGCCCCATAGCACACCTGTCCCAAGAGCATTTACATATCACACCTTTATGCTACAATATATTTATGGGATTATCAAAGTGAAGCATGTGAACAGCATATTTACAGGATATATACAGCAGAGATCTTGTGTGTTTAGTATGAAATGAAACAATTCTGTAGAGAAATGAATAAGCAAAATTGGCAAAACAAATTGTCCAGATAAATTCCATCCAATGTATGACAAATAATAGTACAGTATTTATAACATTTTCTGGTAGAACTTAACCCAAATGTACAGATTATAGTGGGGAATTACATGTAATAGTCCCTGCTTCAGGCTAACACAATATTTATGGGTGGCCGAGATAAATTCTCTGGTTCACCTCGCCCAGTTCAGACACGGTATTCGGAAAAATATTATACGTAAGTAATTAGGTTATTTGGACAAAGCTGATTTGACACATCGTTTTGTCTGACTGTCATACAATCCTGATGAATTCAAATGTCAGGTGTTTTGTTAGGATGTTACATGTACCACTGAGAGTGTCATTCTATATCAATACAATACAATACTTTATTTTCCATATATGAATCATAACATAGCTTAAACAAAAGCCAATAGGACAATTACTTTGTTAAAAATAATTTGCTCCTAATGTGTCAGAATGACTCAAAGAGGTCCACAGCTGCTGCTCTTTCCCATGAAGACCGACCTCTCCCCGTCCCAATCATCAGCCTCAATAGCCACCCGGATGGACGATCGATGCATATAAACATCGACCAACCATCCCAGGGCCTGATCCAGGCCGTTTTTGAACCCGTTATAACGGGTTTGGGCGCCATGAATTTGGGCGCCCAAATGAGAAAAAAAAAAAGAAAAAAAAAAAAGAAAAAAAAGAATATTTTTGTTAGCAAATTCCCTCTGAACAGGCTGAAACCTATATTAATGCAATTACTATTGCCAAATATTAAGTTATCAGGCTGTATTTAGACCATTCAATACTCCCACAGCTTCCATGGGCTTCGACAGTCCCACATCGCGGCCTATTTCACTATAACTTATCACACTCTGCGCCAGGTAAGGGTGCCCAAACTAAAAGTCTAGATCAGGCCCTGCATCCAAGCCGCCACCAAGGCCGACGACTAGGGCACAGAGAACCACTGACATATATGCTTATATCACTGACATTTACAGACTAACCGATCCTAATGTCACATGATCCAGAGTTTCAATTGAAACACATAATATGATCCTGGGAATTACTGTCGCACAACACTTCCAAATGTTCCTCAGAGGTTTAGCATGAGAGTACACACCCTTGACTTCCATCCCATCAGGGCGTGAAATAACGTGAATCAAAATACCCATGTTCGGAAGTTTGTGGGTTGAACAAGTTCCTTTTGTCTCATGCTTGTTGTCAGGCATAGTGCTCATCCTCTAGATAGGATAGCAATTGTTTGCATCATTCAAACATCATACAGCTGTCATCACGACACACTACAGTTGTGCATGCTTGGCCGCCATTCGAGGCATTTTCAATTTTCATTGGGCCTGACAGGCCGACAAGCAAATTTTGAATTCAAGGGATTAAACTCAAGAAGGTTATTGGAGATTTAGAAATGTTTAGTGTCAGAATTATACTGGATTATGTGTATGAGTGACAGACTTTCATGAACTAATCAAGGCCACCTAGTAAAAAGTCTATACACTGTCAAAATCAATTTCTTCAATTTTGCATAAAAAGTTAAATTTCATACAGAGAAAGACTCAAGTTTAATGGTATTTCCTCCAATAAATCGATCACCGGAAGTGATATTTAAGGTATTAAAAATGAGGGGTGATTGATTTATTGCAGCTGAGTGAAAGCTGTGATTCGTGAAAGTCGGAGAAATGAAAGTTTGACTCATCGAATGCCCAGTTTCCGATACTGCCACTTGTGAAAACTGTGTCCGGGACAGTACAAGTGATTTGTTTCAAATTATACTTAAGTTGGGTGTGATTATTTATTCTTAATCAGTTAAGTAATAAATTTTCAGTTGTTAATTTTAAGTAGTCATATCAAGTAGCCAGTTGGAATTATTGCAAAAGTCCTCAGTCAAAACTGCACGGCGAAACGTATGGCAGACGCACGTGTTGAAGATCGTGGGTTTGTCCCGTCCTCTGTATCTCGGAAATGGGAAGGTCAAGGGTGACTATCCTGTTCTCGGGCACCCTCGCCAACAGCTTAACCAATGTAATGAAAATGATTACATGAATTACATCATCATTACTTCTTCTTATGGAAGTCTCGTGAGACTCTTGCAAAATGGCGGGTTGTTTATCTCTGTGTCTGCGTGAGTTTCTTCGTCAACCACGCGTAAAATAGTAATAAAACAGCAATGATCTGTAAGTTATGCAAATCACATTAAATTTTAATTGGCTCAAATTCACTTTTCGACTTTATTTGGCAAAAGCAATTATCTTACCTCCATTTTAGAGAGTCCGTTAATCCCTAACATGTTGAGAAGGAAAACAATTAGACATGGAAAATATTTATACTTGCACATGTATGTCAGAAAGTTTGAGAGATTATATTCTGATGGAAATAAGTATTTGTCTTCTTACAGCAAGTAATACTTGCACATGTATGTCAGAAAGTTTGAGAGATTATATTCTGATGGAAATAAGTATTTGTCTTCTTACAGCAAGTATAGCTTACTACAATGTCAACTACATTTTAATAGCATATACATGTGCAATGTACAGTCATATTTCATTATCAAACCACCATGGTTAACAAACACTGTGTCAGTGAGGTTTTGCTCTAGGATCTATATTTCAGGGCCTCTCTGATGAGGAGTATTCCAGGAAAATGGTTTGATGGATGCCAAAGAGCTGTCCATTAGACAATATATTGCCTATGTCATGGGAAAAATTCTGCACTCTGAATTATAGTACATGTAGGTATTAATGGTCCATAGGTTACTTATTTCTGGATGATTTATATATATCATGTACGGCATCACTGATCAAAACATAACTCATCTGCATGTAGCTTAACAGGGAGAAATATATGAGAAGAGACCACGAGTATAATTTCATGAGGTTTCGCTTCTAAAATGATTCTGGAACAACTATCAGCATGGTTCATAAGATTGAACAGATAAATATGTTGATCCTTATTCAAGTCGTAATTACATGTAGATGCAAACATATGATAAAGGCTGACTTGTAGCCATTGAGTGGTAAACATACAGCTCTGAAACTCTAATCATAAGACAATCTTCATCACAACCTTCAATCCAGACTTATAATTATCCGTTTTTAATTCAGACTCACAGGCCTTATTTTTTCAAAATCTGGCGTGAACGATTTACCGTTCGCGTGATTTTTTGCGTACGTAACCGATCGTTCGGTTACGCACCAAGTTCGCTGCGTAACCGATCGGTTACGTGAAAGGTTACGTAAATTTAATACATATTACCATTTGCTCAAGGACACGAACAATATACGAGAAAAAAAATAACTGCCGACCACGCTGACGTAATGCCGCTGCTCTCTCTTGCCCCGGTAATTGTGGCAAATTCAAACTGCTTGACATGGACAGTACAACACTTGACAGCCACATCGTGATATTTTCCCGTCACACGACTATTGTGTATTCACTAATGATTAATTACCATACCATTTATAAACCGACGGAATCTATCCTTAATTTATAATAGAACAGCTGTAAATCCAATCTGTAAACCCGCTCTAGTCCGTATCATCAGTTTGCCATGAGGCTTATGTCTGTCCCATTCCGATTTTGACTCCAGGGGTGAAAGAGCACGCATACACAATTAACTGTTTTCCCATTGTTCAAACAAAAAGATATTTATTCTCCCGAAACCATGAGAACATTACACTAGTGTGAAAAGAATAAAGATTATCTTACTGTTAATAAGAGAACAAATACCAACGAAATGCTATTTGATTTACGGAGAAACTTAACTACAATCATAGAAGATCATGTAATCAGGTGTCACTGTAGTCCGTCCCTCTATTGGTACATGGGAATGCTCTCAGATCTGTCTTAGAGAACATCCCATTTATCAGCAAATTCAGATTAGAAGATAGAAAGCGAAAAAAAGCCCTATCTGGTAACATCGTAGACGAACTGAGTAATTGTATTCCACAATCTCTGTGCTTAGATGGACTAAAAGGCTTTAATTGCTGCCTAATAGGCCTGGAATCTGGTGATGTTCAAAACTACTTTCAGCAGGTGGGGATGATAATAATGCTATTTAATTACCCTGCCACCCCTCTCCTGTAACTTGACATCAATATAACTGCCAATGCGAAATCCTTAGCACCCTAAACCAGACGAAGATGTTATGCAAGCTCTAATTTGGTGCATCAGGTTACCTACAGGGCTTCACGCCTTGTGGGCTTCCATACTGTGAGGGATTAAAAGTGATTAGGTCTTAAGTTTATTGTTCTACAGGACTTCCAATGACTAACATTAATTACCTCAGTTCTTCGTGATGATTAATTGACGGTGGAAATGGATTTCTGCGTGTATGCAGATTCACAACTTGGCAGTGATCTAGCATTGTTGTTGCCATTGATACAATGTACAATTGTTTTACTTTGGCCCCGAGAAATGGTACTCTTCATCGTCACTGCATGACTATGACTTACATGTATACTTGTATATTAATAATGAATTCCCACTCATAAATAATTACATGTAGTAATGAATTCCCATTTATATATGAAAAGTCCAGCCCAATGTCTGCAAATGTTACTTAGAATGGTGGACAACAATGTCCAGATTGGAAAACTGCCATATATAAAATTATACCGCTGACTTCTGTTTCAGGTACATTGTATAAACTTTTTGCTGATTAATCCTCAGTTTGTATTGTTTCCTCTTGATCATATTGTGCATGTACATCTCATCACACAGATATGATGACAAAATAATGGCATCTATAGTCCACCCACTGGTGTCTGACTGTCAGCCTAAGGTCTACAACAGACCATGGCATAAATCTCCCATCAATATCATATATTCAGCTGTCAATATATATGACAAGCAGAAACCAGGCAATTCATGCAAATGTCTGTACAGATTGGTCTTTTGTACTGTACATTAGTGTAATTATGATGGAATGTCCTTCCAATAAAAAAAAAACAATTTTCTCGTCCAAATACATGTATAATCAATGAGCCATTTTATGGTTGTGGTATTCAATATTCTTCTCTGGTCCCTCTGAGTTGGTTATACTTCCATGTCTGTTTACCAGCGAGGCTGTACACAATTCTGACTTTTCTGTAATCCTACCTAAACAATTTTGGTTGGAATATTTTTTTTTACTTATATTGGTTTGAACAGAATTTTATGAAATCCCAAACAAAAAGTATACGATATTCAGCAAAGAAAAACTTGAAAAACCTACATGTGAATGTATGTCATATGAATGTACGTACATGTACCTCAATTTTTCAAATCAGTTAGAGGATTCATGAATAGTGTTGTAGAAGGCCTGATCAAAGATGATAGGTCAATCTTAGCTGGAATGTTGTCTACATTGCAAGTTTAAATCTGTCATGGTGATCACCTATCAACTATAGTTTCGTTTGCTGAACATAAAGATCAGAATGCAATATGCAATATGAAACGATATTCTTGTCTTCCCTTAAAGTTTTTTTTTAGGTCATCATTCCTTTTGCCTTTAAAAATTGTAAATTTGCTTACATTGGTTAATGTCAAATGAAATGAAAATAACCAGACATAAACACTTTTACCCAGATTGTACAGTCATTGTGCATTTCTTCTGAATGGATTTGATGGTTTCAGTGCTGTGCAGAATTTCCTGGATGTAGATATGTAGTGTGCTATATGTATTGTATGGATCTGTCCCAATTACAGGTGTAATTTTGAGATTGAAGGAATATTCTATCTGGAACAGGTAATGATAGACTGACTGTAGTGTAGAAGCTGGTTCAGATCAATCGGTACTATGGTGGAGAGAGGGTGGTGAGGATAAAGATAATAATTGATTGATCTCCGTAATACAGATTATCCCTCTAATTTGACAGTCACCATAATAATGTCATACTAATCTTGGTAATGCATAGGTCAGATCAAGAATTAAGTGGTCTCATTAAAACCAGTTGACAGAATTGTCTGATGGGTGGTTGCCATTTAGTGTTTAGTAGCGTACATCTGTGATGGTACTGGCCTGACAGTAGACAGCTACATGTATATCCAACTACGTGGTAATTCCCCTAATAATTTGATCACCGGAAGTGCAGCAAAAATGGCTTATGTCTGGCAATATTGTTCATGGCACCAGCTACAAAGTGTCACATTTTGTCATTATATAACTTTTCTTCAATTTGAATGAAGAAAGGGAATGTTATTACTTTTTCTCTGTGTTTGAATAACAGAGTTGAAAAGTGAACTTCCTGTGATTGAATTAGGAAGCTTCTTGAAATAGGGGCATGCTAGAAACTGGCATAAGGCATTCCAAATAAAGTGGCATGGTGTGCGGAGTTGGAACTCCATGGCATCCTTTTTGGAACTTGGCAGACAAAGGAGGCCAAGGCCATACCATGCAATGGCATGGAGGGAACTTAACAATTGGAACTCCTCTCCATCCAGATTAGGGCCCTCCAGCTTAGGGCAGCATGGTTTACCATACCATGTATGTGTGGCACAGGAGGTAGATTAAAGTACCAAACAGATTGGGCTCTCTGAGGATCCATTGTGATCAGTGTCTGTAGAGCCTAATTTTCAAAATTCGAAATTCAATTTTTTTGTAGTTTTGGTTGAGTTTTTGTTAGGATTGGGGTTTTGTTAGGGTATGTTTGTTTGGGTCATCGTCACCGTGTGACCAATAAGGTTAGGTGTGACGTTAAAATTCAAACAACCAACCAACCATCCAGATTAGAACACCAAACTGGGCATGGTATATCCTATTTGAGAAACATAATCTTGAAGTTTGTTAAGAGTCGAACCAGGGGCACTGTTATCTTTTGGTAGTAGCCGTTCAGCTGCATGAATAAAGAAATTGTTGAGTTCATCAACAATAGCATCTGGGTCAGTTAAGATCTTGTCATCTGTAGTTAATGAGAAGGGTGTAGTCCCAAATAGTAACAGGACTACACCCTTCTCATTAACTACAGATGACAAGATCTTAACTGACCCAGATGCTATTGTTGATGAACTCAACAATTTCTTTATTCATGCAGCTGAACGGCTACTACCAAAAGATAACAGTGCCCCTGGTTCGACTCTTAACAAACTTCAAGATTATGTTTCTCAAAAACTTCCTCCTGGTAATACCTTTTCAATTCCACCTGTGACTGAATCATTTGTATTTAACTACCTTGGTGAATTAGACCCATCCAAAAGTACGGGTCTGGATGGAATTAGTCCTAAATTTCTAAAGGTAACAGCAGACATAATAACTCCATCTATAACAAGAATCCTCAACCTGAGTATACAAACAGGCATTTTCCCTGACCAATGGAAAGAAGCCAAAGTTTACCCTCTCCACAAGTCGGGGTCTATAAACAAGGCCGAAAATTACAGACCTATATCCATATTACCTGTCCTATCAAAAATACTGGAACGACATGTTTATGACTGGTTATACACTTTTATTTCATCCCATGATCTCCTTACAAAAAATCAGTCTGGTTTTCGCCCCAAACATTCCTGTTTTACTGCTATGACCAAACTCACAGAAAGCTGGAATCAAGCTATAGACAATGGGGAACTAGTTGGTCTGGTGATGATAGACTTCAAAAAGGCCTTTGACCTTGTTGATCACGATTTACTATTGCAGAAATTGAAAATATATGGCTTTACTGACTCTGCTTTACAATGGGTTACATCATATTTGAGTTCAAGATTCCAAAGAGTGTCCCTTGGAAAAGCAGTCTCTGATCCTTTAAGAGTTAATTCTGGTGTTCCACAGGGGTCCATACTTGGGCCCCTCTTATTTATACTGTATTTGAATGATATTGTATTATCCGTGAACAGCTGTGATGTTGATAAGTATGCTGATGACACCTCTGTACACACTTCCTCAAAATCTGTATGTGTCATTGAACACAGACTTACCCAAGGCATGTTGGGTGTTCAAACGTGGTGCAGAGACAATAAAATGATTATTAATCCCCAAAAAACTAAGTCAATGTTAATAGGAACAGCTGCTAAACTCAAGAATAGTGGTCAGCAAAGTTACAATATCACAGTTGAAGACACTATAATTGAGAAAGTGTCAAGCCAAAAATTGCTCGGTCTGCATATTCAGGAAAATTTATCATGGAAAAATCATGTCGACACCATTTGCAATAAAATATCCTCCATGCTGTCCATATTGAGAAAACACAGGAATTTACTTCCACAGAATACTCGACTGATTTTTTATAATGGTTATGTGTTGCCTCACATTAACTTCTGTATATCCATATGGGGAAATTGTTCCAAACATCTTCTGGATCGAGTAAATAAACTGCAAAAAACTGCTGCTCGACTTATTCTGAACAAAACCAAAAGTACTTCTACAGCTGAGTTATTCAAAACTCTGGGTTGGCAAAATATTGAAGAGTATGTAAAATACCACAAGGTTGTTACTGTGTATAAATCTCTTAATGATCATTACCCACATTATATGAAAGAACTCTTCTCGAACAATATCTCTAGTCATAGGATTCTCCGTTCTCACACAAATAACAATCTGAAAATTCCCCTTCCACATTCTGAACTATTCAAAAAGTCTCTGTCATACTCTGGTTCAGTTTTGTGGAATTCACTAAAACCAGAATGCCGTAGTGCTTCCTCAGTGCAGAGTTTTAGAACTCAATATATGAAAAATGTTTGATTAGTACTATTTTATTTTACTGAATATATGTTTGTCAATATTCTTCTCTATTGATGCTGATTTTGTACATGTGTGTGTGTGTGTGAGGGCCTCAGGGTAGATCAGCCTGTAGCTGACTGAGTATTGTACCACCCTCTTGAAATAAAGCTTATTATTATTATTATTATTTAGATAACCGGCATATGCCATTCCTATCAAGGAACGCCTGCCCTAATTTCAAGAAGCTGAGACCCTTATTATTGGAATTACCGTATTTGTATAGCTCTCCTTCATGTACATTTTGTGTAGATGTTCCTCCTTGCAAAGGATATTCATGTTAATCCGCTCACAATGAAAGAAAACTTCTAGCTTGCATCTGGCATTTGGTGCATTTTTTTTTTTTTTCACTGAAGACCAAACAGCTGCAGAATCTACAGGGCATTGCAGAAATATTCTCCTTTATTTAACAGTCTCAAATTCTGGTGTCGAGCTTCCGAGTACTTCCATTTGTAATGTAAATAGTTGGCTATTCTGAGAGAACTGTTTTGTATAAATGTCGGTGTATATGCCCAGATGAGACTTCCAGATATTAATGGTATATATCTTCAGACTGGATGAAGATATGACAGAATGTTATTACATCCCCAGACCAGCTAGGGGTCGAGACAATTGTATACACAATGTCTGTGCCAGCTTGCAGCCTGACTTGATCATTACGATGCTAACGAGAACTAGTTCATTCCTGGGGAACTGACAACATAGTTGATATGATTGCAAGTAAATTATAAATTAATGAGTAGTGGTATTGAAATACGGACTGGCTTGTGGAGCAATTTCGGCAATATGGCGTCATCCTATTGGACATTTTCAGGTCCATTATCCTTTATTACCTGTCTGCACTCAAATCATCACAATGATGGAATGCTCTTATAAGTTGGTATACTCTTCAACAGATGTTCAGTCTTCATGCACACAGTCTCCACCCCTCAGACAGATATATATATCACAATAACAATGTACGTCTGAAAAACAAACCTTTGATTTGTCAAGGGAAATCCAGAGATTTTTATGATCATTTTACACAGCCATCTAGCCGCAGGTTTCACATCCTCAATCAATCACTATTCTCATTAAGTCCTGTACATGTATATCAGTAGCAGGCCAAAATGATTAGGACGCTTCAATTCATTAAAATAACTAAGATATGAGGGATTTGAGGGATTTGAGGGATTTGTGACCATTTTGTCAACTTCCTGTTCTAATAAATTTCCTCACTCCCTCATTTTTGGTGGGAAATTTACTTCCTGTGATTGAATTATTAGGGAAATTACTGTGAGTGAGTAGAATTTAACGTCGTTTTCAACCTTGTTTCAGTCATATCACGACGGTGCCTACATGTGCCAGAACACGAGAGTGCTCACGGTTCCTATTACCCTGGACACTGATCAGCCCAGCCAGTACAGGACCCGGTCACCACCCAAATATTGATCGAGCTTAACGTTGCTTAACTTCGGTGATCTGATGAGAACCGCTGTGTCCAACGCTATAAGCCGTACCTGTAACCTGTATTAGGTGATTCACTGTACAGACATATCTTTAAAGGAGCAGCAGCACTTTCATTGATGAGTGCTGCCATCAGATACATCCAAGGAAAAATTATGTAACAATGAGATTGACGTCCAAGTTGAATGGAAATTAGCATTTTGGCATAGTGGCATAGACTGTTGTCAAATGGAACAAAAGGAATGTTATTGCACAAAGATCCTCTCATGTACAAATATGGTGGCATCCTACACCCACTCCTTGAAATTACCAGTTTACCAGAACAACACACTGCGATATTGTCTATAATCAAGCTTTATTGAACACATATGTGGATCAAGGTATTTTCTTCCCTCTCTTCATCTTTTCCTACTCCATCATTTTGTGTGTCCAGAATTAACATTGTTTCTTGTGAGAAAATGGTATGACGTTGCATGTCTATAAGTATATTTACTTTCATCAGCTTACTGACACCTGTGTTCCCAGTGTGGGTCGATATCTGTTATCATTTATTACCGATCCATCATTCCCTCTGACCTGTCATATGCTACAATGACCTGTCTTATTTTAATGGAATCTGAGGCAATTCACTGTTAGAGATACTGATAATATTTGTCACTAAATGTGGCACTGAGGACTCCATATGGTTCTGTCAGCTCTCATTTGCAATAATATAACATGGTTCCCTCATGGAAAAACCTTGGAAAGTTTCAAACTTAAAACTTCAAGGCCTGAAAATTGAGTTTCCACATATGACTAGCCTACGGAAAAAAAACCATGGAATTTACCAGTATGGGTTTTTTGAGGTGCAGAGAGAAGCTTCCTGTAGAGTCTTACGGTTGCTTTTTAGTGACCAAACTTCGTAAATTTTTCCCACCTCTTGCATATCGCTCCAATTTATAGTTTGTCTCATACATGTTGTTGCTAAATGTATCTGGACTTCATCCATAAACTGCAGTTACCATCATGAAAAAAACACTGATGTGCCAAATACATTATAAAGGGGGAGATAACTCTGTGTTTTGGAATTCACATCATATCTCATCCAAATTATGCTGTCTGAGCAGCAAAGTTATATTTGTCAAGATGGCATTACATGTATACAATGTGGCCAGTACTAATTTTATCCTTCAAAACCATGAAAATTTTACCTCCAAAAAGTCATGGAATTATCTCAAGATGCATTGCCCTGAATAGGTCCACATGCAAGTGTGCATAATAAATGAATAAATCTTTTCTTTTCATTGTCCCCCGACACCTGAAGGGCTAAAAAATGGGAATGATAGTATTGGGGTCCATCTGTCCGGCTTCGTTTCCAGACAATATTCTGGAAAACTAAATGGATTCTTCTCTAATTTGATATGTGGTACATCGCCTCAAGATCTTGCTTGGGATTGTTTTTCAGTATCCATCCGGGTACTGAATTTTATGGTTCCAAGCCAAATCAGTAGTTTAAAAGTCGGGGGACTTCAACCGCTCGGGTTTTCATCTCCACTTCAATATGCATCATGGTTAAACTCAATAATCAGATTGTACACTGTCCTGTTGGAATTGGAAGTCATATGAACACAGTGTATAAACCAATAATAAGAACATCTACTTTATCTCAGAATGTACTCGCTTCCAAGTACATGTACCATGGTGACAAAGGTCTGTAAGAGCTCTGAATCTAAGTCTCATGCAAAAGTGAAGATCACTGATCACAAATCAAACCCTTAATGTGTTATGTCAGTGGAGTTTCTGCCAGGCCACTTTCTCATAAGTCCTCTTTAATACTACAAGAGCCTGCAATGAATCTATTTCAACGTTTGTCAGTGAAATATCATGGCAATTTCTCCAGCTACCAATTTCCTTAAACGCCTCTTTAATGTATGGTGAATTGTGTCGACCTAATAGGGTATGTCAGTACAATGGATGGTGATTGCGGTGCACCAAGTCCTCTGGGAGTGGTCCTTAACATGGACAGGGTTATGAAGATCTCTACTCTTAATGGATTGTCAGCCATATACAACAAGAAGCTTGAATGAGTAACAGCTACCATTGACACTCACAGTGCTAATGGTCTATATATTCTCCAGGTGCATGCATTTAAACCTTGATCTCAAATTGGGTCTTGGCGTGACAATTTATGTGATACAGACCTCTACTGGTAAAAGTGATGAAAAATTTTCGGAAGAGCTGGTACTGTATCGGAAAACCACATTTAATGTGCCATACATTGCAACCTCTCTATAACACTACTATTGGGCAACCAAGTTTGAGTCACCTGGATTGACAAAGGACACAGACAGTTGATACAGCTGATGTTTTAGTTTAAATTGCAAAGGTCTTCAACCAAATCGATCAGGCATCCCAAATCGCAATCCATTATTGGCCATACTGGTATTGGAAAAAGCGATGGCTATTATAACAGAACTGCACATGGATCGATAATGTGTTATCTCTGACAGTTTTCTGGTACATGCACTTGTATATAATGCTAACTGGAGTTTGAGACCATGGCAGAGTTATGAAGCCAGTTATGTAGAACTATTTTATTTTGAATGGACACCAGGTGGACGGATCTGTGGCTAAACACTGTATGTCTTGGTGTTCCAGGCCTTGCTGTTTGAGAAGAGAGATCACACTCAATCACCACAGCTCTCCTAATTCTGGTTTTGGGAGAATAAAATCTTTATCATTTATTAAAAGTTGCATTGCCTTGGATTACAGTAATTCTGCTAAATTAACATTTCACTCCCCAAAAGTTCTCCTGGAGGACAGGTTATACATGTACATGTATCTCTCCTCTCATTTTCAAATGGCCATTCTGTGGTCTTTTCATTTATGTTACAATAATGTGTTCTTGTAAAAGAGACATATTGTACTTTTCCGTTTCCTGAAGCTGTCGTCTCATCGAGACAAGAGATTTCCTGATTAGCTTAGTTATGTTTAATATTTGGTTTACCCATTAGTCTACACATAATTGCCTGTCTCTGAGGCTGTAATTGCTGACCTTACCTGGGGATGGCAGGCTACAGTTTTGCATGGATCGTCAGTTATTGAACATCTCTGCAAAACATGTCTAACAGATGACCAGTCCAGGATCCTGGGAGATCCCTCATCTACATGTAAGAGCAGCAAATGTACATGTACAAATTCCCTTAAATATGTGTTGTAATTTGAAGAGAATAATGGTGAGATTTTCAGACTTGGCCTGCTAGTGCATGCTTATCATTTCTTGGATCATTGAGGAGTTGAATTGACCTGCATGGTCATGTAAGAATATTACATTTAACTGAGCAACATTGGAGATTATTAATGCAGGGCTCGAAATTGCCACAGGCCCGGCAGCCTGTGGCTGGTGTATTTAGAACTTGACTGGTTGAATATAGTTCTAAAGCTAGCTAACCAGCCCGACTGGCTGGTTATAATTAAAGAATTTCACCTTTGTATATACCAGCCCGATGGTCTGGTAAAGTTTTATGGTAAATTCATGCCCTGTAATGTAATAAACAAAACCTCATTTCTCAGAAATATTTCATTGTACTTCATTCCTCTAAATGAGATTTATTCTGAGCACACCTGTAGAAGGAACACCTATGGCAATAACTCTTGAGCAATTAGTGTGGACGCCTGTAGAAGAACACCTGTGGTAATAACACCTGACCCAGGGATTCATAGAAGTCCAAATTTTACGAACCGAAATCTGGAAAATTGAGTTTTTTTTCACTCAAATTGAGTTAAAATAAAATTTATCGGCATTTTTTATCCCTCAAATTGAGTATATAAATTTTTTACAAACCAGGGTCATTTTTTCCCCCAATGTTGAGTATATAATTTTTTTACAAACCAGGGTAAATGTTACCTTCTGTGAACCTTGTCCACTGTTACCAATTCAGGTATTTTTTAACCTTTTGTGTAATTAAAACCATTTTGTGTCGTTGATTGCGTTTACTCGTTTCCATCATTATGTTTTCAGGTATCCGGCAGGATACATGAACAAATTATGTTAGATTTATTCAAGTTGTTTACGAGTAATACTTCAGGTAATCAGGTAAAACTTTGCAATGCTGCCGGTACTGGTTTTCATTTATATATACATGTACATGTAGTTCTCATATACATGCAGTGACGAGTGTCAACTATTTCCCTCTCTGAAAGCTGTTATATCTCAATCAATCAACAGTACATAACAGAACTTTTAATTCCTTTTTCCAACTTCCACACAGGACTGTCTGAATAATACACAAACACACATCCAATTTCAGTATACAAATATGGCCCAACTTGTTAGGTGGTAATTATAAAGAAAATATATATTGATATACAGTCGGCATGAATAGCCTCCATGGGCTAATGTTATATGTTTGTAAACCCGACTCTAAATAAAGCTTATCTTATCTTATCTTATCTTATATCATAAAAACCCCATTTATCTATTAATTTAGATCTAAAATTAAATTTGAAGAAACCATTATCCAAAATTTAACATTAACAGAAAAATAATTTTAATTATGGAAACATTTAACAAAAGCAGTGAATTAATAAATATAAAAATATTGTGATGACATAAGTGAAGTTCCAGTTATTGTGATATTATTCAATTACAAATGACCACCGAAAATCACACTGGTTTATAAAACGATGATTGTAGGCCTATATATTTTATTTATATACACGATGATTGTATTGGGTTACACAAATAATAGGAGTCTTGAGGATGATATTATTTTGATAGAATATGGTTAACAAAAAAAAGGAGGAAAAAAACAACAACGAAACGCTTCAAAACGCTTGCTTGCTCTCTCGCTAGGAAGAGTTCACTCCCTTGTCATGTTTTCAAACCGCACGCTGTAGGGTTGTGTCAATTTTCGTTATAATCAAACCAAAGTGAAAATGATACAGTATTACTATTTTCTCAAGACAGACCACACAGATTATACAAAGAAATACTTACGATTGGCATTCTACGAAAACAACGTGTGTTTATTCAGTATCGTTTGTATCTCCCTGCGTTGGAAGGAACGAGAACGAAAAGGTCAAACGAAAACGAAACCAAAAAAAAAATGGCGACTCGTCGATTGTTCAGTGAAATTACGGTTCATAAGTATTCGGGATTCTTCCACGGAAATATACGTCGATGTAACTAACATTACGTCGGATAAACTAGTCTCGGATGAATATACCCCGTTAACAGACTAAGTCATCCGACTCCGAGGTAAATTCAGAGCAGCTGACGGAGTTTGCACTTGACGTTGTTGTTGCTGCCGACAGATTCACATGTGCTTTCGCGACCATGGGATGATTTTCCGACAACCGGGTATTGAAATTTCGAATTTACGAAGCTTGAAAATTCAGTTTCCGAAACTTGAAAATTCAGTTTCCAACACACAAATTGAGTATAAATATTTTGGTGAAAACTTTTGATTTTTTACTCAAAAAAATTTAGTTTTGAACTGAAAAATTGAGTTTTAAAACTCAATCTACGAACCGAAATTCGGTACGTAGAACTGACGTGTATGAATCCCTGTGACCAATGAGTGTGGACACCTGTAGAAGGAACACCTGTGGTAATAACACCTGACCAATGAGTGTGGACACCTGTAGAAGGAACACCTGTGGTAATAACACCTGAGCAGTGAGTGTGGACACCTGTAGAAGGAACGCCTGTGGTAATAACACCTTACCAATGAGTGTGGACACTTGTAGAAGGAACACCTGTGGTAATAACACCTGAGCAGTGAGTGTGGACACCGGTAGAAGGAACACCTCACCTGTGGTAAAAACACCTGACCAATGAGTGTGGACACCTGTAGAAGGAACACCTGTGGTAATAACACCTTACCAATGAGTGTGGACACCTGTAGAAGGAACACCTGTGGTAATAACACCTTACCAATGAGTGTGGACACTTGTAGAATGAACACCTGTGGTAATAACACCTTACCAATGAGTGTGGACACCTGTGGAAGGAACACCTGTGGTAATAACACCTGAGCAATGAGTGTGGACACTTGTAGAAGGAACACCTGTGGTAATAACAGCTGAGCAGTGAGTGTGGACACCTGCAGAAGGAACACCTGCGGTAAAAACACCTGACCAATGAGTGTGGACACCTGTAGAAGGAACACCTGAGCAGTGAGTGTGGACACCTGTAGAAGGAACACCTGTGGTAATAACACCTGAGCAGTGAGTGTAGACACCTGTAGAAGGAACACCTAGCTGTGGTAATAACAGCTGAGCAGTGAGTGTGGACACTTGTAGAAGGAACACCTGTGGTAATAACAGCTGACCAATGAGGATGAAGGCAGCTATTAAGGTTTATCCACTGATTATTGCTACACATTTAAGCTTTTTGCAAGAAAAAAATCTTGTTATTCTCCAGCATTTCGATAAGACAATGAGAGGAAATTCACTGACCTATATTCGGACCAGTGAAATGACGGAGTGTGGAATGTCTGATGTATTCCTGGTCTACCCATATTATCAATAATAAGGTTAGCACAACTTGACCACAGTTTTCCTTTCTGCCTGTCACCAACAAATATTTATTCACTGGTCTATTGTTTGTCCCAGACATTTGCTCTGTTAATATTTGACCAGGGACCATAGCAGACTGATTCTTGTGACCAGACTCGTTCTTATATACGTATCACATTCTAGTTGTGCTGTGCTTTGTCATCCATACTCGATCACAGTTACTGATCAGAGTTACTGATCACAGTTACTGATCAGAGTTACTGATCACAGTTACTGATCAGAGTTACTGATCACAGTTACTGATCAGAGTTACTGATCACAGTTACTGATCAGAGTTACTGATCACAGTTACTGATCAGAGTTACTGATCACAGTTACTGATCACAGTTACTGATCAGAGTTACTGATCACAGTTACTGATCACAGTTACTGATCAGAGTTACTGATCACAGTTACTGATCAGAGTTACTGATCACAGTTACTGATCACAGTTACTGATCAGAGTTACTGATCACAGTTACTGATCACAGTTGCTTTAACCTTATTTTTTTCTCATTGACAAGCTGAACTATTGGTAATCATATATATTGATGCTGCTGCTAATGCTTTTTCCTCATTTGATTCTTTATACACGTATATGTATGTATGCATGCTCATATTTTCATTCATATGAATAGAGAATAAAGATTAATTACCAGTAAGTCATTAAGTTAGGTAAAGGTGTTAGTTTATGGATAAACATCAATCTTTCTTTTACCAGTGCATTTATACACTGAACCATTTCTTGTGCATGTAGCGATTGGTACATAATGGATCGATCACACTCTTACAAAACAACATGCCATGGTAGTGGGGAGAATTAATCTACATGTAGATGTTTTCTTCAGATTGTATGTATCAATACATCAAAGAGATTTCTGTAATCACACTGCTCATCTAATGTAGATACATATATCATGATTTCAATGAGATCTTTATAAATTAGTTCTTTGATGAGCTCTTCATCAGCTTTCTCTAGGCGCTATACTAAATGTATTCAATCTTCATGATCGTTACCTTTAACAAAAACACTGTTAATATCACAGGCAATGGAATGATGAAATGATCAAGTGGAGAGAACACCTGTGGCAATCTTTGAACTGACACAAATTGCCAAAGGTTATGTTTACTGCTCTCACTCACAAAGGGAGATAATTAATTGCTCGTTGATTGATGGTCGAGGTACTGTAGATTTCACTGAATGGGTCCATTTGTAGTTGTAGATCCTGATTATCTCAGAGCGAAAGCTGTGTGGTGTGGATGTTCGCTGTGATCATGTGCGCATTGATCGTTGAAAGCTGTCTTTAATTGAGGCATATCCATTTGGGAGATGCAGAATAGATACACTTGTATTCAAGGAAAGATAAAGATTACTTCCTAGTCAGATGTCTGCCAAGAGATTGTACAGTATTATGTTCAACCATTGCCTGGTCACATGCTTAATCCAAATGACTCAGGGATTACAGATACATACATTAAATACAAAAAAGTTCTAAGACAAAGTTCTGCAAACCTGATGGCTGCATGTTTTATATCGAAGTCCTTATGTCTGCATAACGAACTAAAGCACAGTCACATCTTGGTCAATTTGCTAATTGATCTTGCATGTCCATTATAATGTGATCCCACTTTTAGTATTTAACTAACTTTGGTAGTGGACTTAGTGGTCATTCATGGAAGTGGGTAGTGAACTAATCCCATAGATAATGTATGTAATGGCTTCATGGAAGACTGGATAATAGTATTCAAGACAATATACAATTGGGTAAAGTCTCCAGAAATTCTGCTGACAACTCATTACCAGTTTGAATAATGATTTGATACCTTGGCTTTTTGATGATATAACTCGTGTAGGACTTAACACAAGGCTATTCTATGGGTAACAACTTTATTGCTATGGAGCTGACGTTTCATTGGAAATACTATCAACTTGTTCAGCTTTGAAAAAGCTTGAAAAAGTTGGAAGTATCTCCAACAAAATATCAGCTCAACAGCAATAAAGAAGTTGTTATCCATAGAATAGCCTTGTGTTACATATGCCGACTTCTAAATGTCAAAGAAATCATGTAGGACTTGGTCCGCATGAAAAATGAAACTGATTTTCTCTCATAATATTTTCTTATTCAAATTATTTCCCACTTATATTATTTCACATATTCCATGCGCAATTTATACCTTTAGGGATTATCAAGAGTTTGTCTGGACCAGAGTTTCCTGGCCGTATCACCTAATCAGGATGATGAAGATATTTAATCAATATCATGGTTCTGTTATCTGGCTCATGCTCAGTCTATACACGTAATTGTCTGTCTGGGAGGCTGTAATTGCTGTCCTCAGTTGATGATGGCAGTGTGCAGTGCTGCATTGATCATTGGTCATTGAACGTCTCAACAGTAAGTGATCTGTCAATCGGCTCTGGCATATCTGACCAGCATGGTGTGCAATGTCTCGCACACATCCATGGATCTGTGTCTCATTGAAGTAGATCTGATAAAAGAAAGCCAATTACATAGTATTTTAGTGATTTCAGCCAGTCTTTGCCTTATGTCGAGAAGTCTACCCGTTGTCATCTTCATCGACAAGATGGATGCAATGGAATAATCTTTATGATGTTTGCATTGATTGTTAGAGCTGTCATAGCCAAAGCTTCTTTTCTCATCAATAATTTACTGTATTACACACACTTCTAGTATTGTCATCACTAGCTGTGCAGGAATACCTGATCCTGATGTCAAACAATGCATGCTTCCAGACTTATCTCCAATGAGATAGAAATGTCAGTTGTAAAAGGCTTTTAAAAACACTAACTTCATATTCTTCCCACACATTGGTGTAGACACGGAGGAGAGAATCATTGAATTAGTTCAGTGCATGCTATGAGAGGAAACGTGGGATATTGTCCGCTGTGTGTTCCTAATCTACCAATATAACCAATAATAGGGTTAGGATCAACCTGACCAGAGTTTCCTTTCAACGTGTCACTAACACATATTTATTCAGTGTCCAAGACCATATTTTGACTCCAGAGATTGGGGAAGTCTGAGATACCAGATCAGATGCCTGTCACCCGGTTTATTCTTATGTACACTTTACAATCGGATTGTTCAGTGCTTTATCTTGTTAGTTATCAATACTTGATCACGATTTACTCTAAAGGGTATTATTGTTTCTCACAGCTAACTGGAACTGTCATCAATCTCTATTGAGTGTATGGCTGACAACCACTATGCCAGCTTGATTCCCATTCGCATCACACACTGCAGCTGACCATGTTGAGTTCATGCTTGTAGTGTGGCTCCCCAGTATTCAAATGATCAGTGGCAGAAGTTATGGCACAGTCAAGAAGAACATCAATGCTGTCACTGTGTTCCGAGTGACCTGGTTTCATGATGTCATAATGCGATGTCAAAATCACAGTGACAGAGTATGCGATATCAGTGTGTGGATATCCGGTTGCCTGGGGCAACCAAATTGCAATGCATTTGGATGTGTTGGTTGCCCGTGCTTGCCGAAGGGCAACTAGAATTTGTTTGTCTATTTCATACCCTGGACATCACTCCAGATCTTTTTGAAATCAACAGGGGATAGTCATGAATTACACATCTACATGCAGTATTAAATAAAAAGTTCTGAATTCTTAGTCTATACTGAATTTGAAATATAGACAGAATATGAAGAAAATGACATGGATTTTAATAGACAGTCATGATAATAGTAGTATTGGATTAGTTATGATAATTAGTGAAATGGCCCATAATTGCCAGGTTCAAATATCATGTAGACCACCCCCAAATTTTAGTCGATATTTGGGATCAATATTTAATTGACAACCTTTGCACTGTCTGAATATGAAGGGAATGGCATGAATTTAAGTCCACACAGAGAAGCCCCCTCAATAGCTCTTGTACATTTTCATTTTTCTGTTCAATAGTTTTAATAAATTAGGTCTTTATTATCTGGACAAAGACCCCTAAAAGTGGTGTGATGATATGTTGTTGGTTTTGTGTGCCATAGTTTTATTCTGAAAAAACCTAGGATACTGTTAATTAAATCATAGTAGGTCAGGCACTGAACCTGAAAAAGTTGTTGTTGATACTATTTCCAAAATCTTCTATATACTTTATCTAACATTACAGCTAAATTCAAACTTACCATTGTAAAGGAAGATAACTTTGCGGAAAATTTTGCGGGAAAAATGTGTCACTGAAATTGCATGGTTTAGAATAAACCATACATAATTGAATTACGGGTATCCTGTTAGAATTCAATCACCCATCACGGGTGGTTGGGTGAGCATGGGTTCCTGTTGCTTTAATGCATTTTGCTGAGAAGCAACAGAAACTTGATAATGTGATGTCTAGCACTGTAATATAACTTGTCTTTATTGCACCATCTTGTCTGTGTCTTGTGTGCTATCCTCAGTGTTTTCATTGGATGGATGGAGGGTGTCTGGTTCCATTCTGCTTCAAAGATTTCTTCTTTGAAGTAGCAGAAACACAAGTTACGTGGCTGGGTGGTGCTTAGTTGGTTCATCACGATATAGCTGAAATATTGCTGAAAGCGATGTTAAATTCTATTCACTCAATCACCTCTCAGGTGGATTATGTCAGTCAGGTCAGATTCATTACTATGCATTTATCCAAAGATCCATCTATAACAGTACCGTTTTTTGTTCATTCATCAAGAACAATTCAAATTTTGCCTTTCTTAGACTAATTGCCAATATGTCACACATCATGTCCTTGATCCAGTTTTGACTTTTTACCGTATTGTTTGCATCAGTGGATGTTATATGTACATCAAAGGACTTCTCTGAATGAACTCCTGCATACATGTACATATATAGAACCCTGTGGCTTGGCCAAGATTTATTAATGATTAATTCCTTTCTAATCAATCTTCTCTCTTTTGAAAAAAAAAACTGTTGCTCCCTAACAAATTCATCCACTCGGCCTCCTATAATCCATTCCCATGTAACCATTAGTATTGAAGTGGCGCGGAAACGTGTGGGAACTTTTGATCCGACGGAAACTGTCAGCCACGTTTACCTGTCTCGCGCCGCACAAAGAGAGATAATTAATTGCTCTACGATTGATTTACGAGGTGTGATAGATTTCACCTAATGGGGCCATTTGCAGTTAGACGCGAGGATCGTCAATAATCGTATGGATGGACTGGTGTGGATATCCTCAGTGTGGTATTGTTGAATGATCGGTGTAAGTAAAGGGAACATCCTGTAATTATGGCTCACAAGCTAACAGAGAGAGAGAGAGAGAGAATGAGGTTGTCATTTTCAGCAATATTTCAGCTATTTAGGGACGATCAAACAAAATTCTTGTCCAAGTATGCCAACAAAAGTCAACTACCCAACAATTTAAAGTTGATCAACACAACAAGACAAAAGATCTTCTAAGTAGCTGCTCGATAAAAAGAATCTGTTACAATCTATTCTTAAAATCTATTCGATCAAGACATGTTTCACTGGAAGATCTCCGTGGCAAAGGAATATACCTCGGGGGCTGGTTCTATTTTTTTAGTTAATGTTTATGATGTATGGCCGATTCTATACTGCCTGATCATGGCTTGATCTAAACATTTCTTAGAGCTAAGAGACTATATAGATGTGTGTACAAATAGCATACATGCATAAGTATTCTAGAATAAAACAATAAATATTGTGACATACATGTAGTATTACATTTATCAGATAATACAAGATTGATTAATTAAAATGTTATAAATGGACTGGGAAGCACTTGACACAACATGCTTTTTTTATACAAGAAAAATCTTGTTTTTAGCTCATCTGGGCCGAAGGCCCGATGGGCTAATGTCATGGCCTGATTGTCCGTCGTCCGTCGTCAGTCGTCCGTCGTCTGTCTTGCGTCGTCCGTCGTCCGTAAACATCTTCTTCTCTGAAACCACTTGGCCGATTAAGCTGAAACTTTTCATGCACGTTCCCCCTAATGAGTACACCAGAATTTGTTCATGCGGTATCAATATGATTTTAAATATGGCTGCCATGGTGGCCATCTTGAATTTGCCAGTGAAATCTTGTCATCATTATTTTTCGGTAACTACTTCATGGATCTTTCTCAAATTTGGTACACCGGTTCCCCTTTGAGTCTAGTTGTACAACATGTGTACTTTAGTCCAATTTGAATATCCAATATGGCCACCAGGCGGCCATCTTGGATTTCCGCATGAAACTTTGTTATCGCGATTTCTGAGGAAGTACTACCTGGATCTTTCTCAAATTTGGTACACAGGTTCCCCTTGGGGTCTAGTTGTGCAAGAATACTTTTGTTGCTGGATTGAAAAATCCAATATGGCCACCAGGTCGCCATCTTGGATTTTCCGATGAAACATTGTTATCGCGATTTCTCATGAACTACTGGATGGATCTTTCTCAAATTTGGTACACAGGTTCCCCTTGAGGTCTAGTTGTGCAAGATACCTTTTCTGCTTCGATTCGAAATCCAATATGGACATCAGGCGGCCATGTTGGATTTTTCCATGAAACATTGTTATCTTGATTTCTCAGGAAGTACTGGATGGATGTTTCTCCAATTTGGTACACAGGTTCCCCTTGGGGTCTAGTTGTACAAGATACCTTTTTCGGTCCGATTCAAAAATCCAATATGGCCACCAGGCGGCCATCTTGGATTTCCCTATGAAACTTTATCATGATTTCTCAGGAAGTACTACATGGATCTTTCTCAAATTTGGTACACACGTTCCCCTTTGGGTCTAGATGTGCAAGATACCTTTTGTGATCGGATTTGAAAATCCAATATAGCCACCAGGCGGCCATCTTGGATTTTCCCATGAACTTTGTTATTGCGATTTCTCAGGAACTACTTCATGGATCTTTCTCAAATTTGGTACACCGGTTCCCCTTTGGGTCTAGTTGTACAACATGTGTATTTTAGTCCAATTTGAATATCCAATATGGCCACCAGTCGGCCATCTTGGATTTCCCCATGAAACTTTATCGTGATTTCTCAGGAACTACTGGATGGATCTTTCTCAAATTTGGTACACAGGTTCCCCTTGGGGTCTAGTTGTACAAGATACCTTTTTCCGTCAGATTAAAAAATCCAATATGGCAACTAGGCGGCCATCTTGGATTTCCCTATGACACTTTATCATGATTTCTCAGGAAGTACTACATGGATCTTTCTCAAATTTGGTACACCGGTTCCACTTTGGGTCCAGTTGTACAACATGTGCATTTTAGTCCAATTTGAATATCCAATATGGCCACCAGGTGGCCATCTTGGATTTCCCCATGAAACTTTATCATGATTTCTCAGGAACTACTGGATGGATCTTTCTCAAATTTGGTACACAGGTTCCCCTTTGGGTCTAGTTGTGCAAGATACCTTTTGTGATCGGATTTGAAAATCTAATATGGCCACCAGGTGGCCATCTTGGATTTCCCCATGAAACTTTATCGCGATTTCTCAGGAACTACTGCATTGATCTTTGTCAAATTTGATACACGGGTTCCCCTTGGGGTCTAGTTGTGCAAAGATATCTTTTCTGGTCCGATTCGAAAATCCAATATGGCCACCAGGTGGCCATCTTGAATTTCCCCATGAAATTTTGTTATCGTGAATTCTCAGGAAATACTGCGTGGATCTTTGTCAAATTGGGTACACAGGTTCCCCTTGTGGTGTAGTTGTGCAAGATACCTTTTTTGGTCCATTTCGAAAATCCAATATGGCCGCATCTTGAATTTCCCATGAAACTTTGTTATCATGAAATCTGAGGAAATTACTACATGGATCATTTAGTGTTCAGGGGGGACAACACAAGTTAGAAACTCATCTATCGTAGTTCTTTAGCGAAAATTTCTTACAGCTACTTTCTCCAGTTACAGCCAGATGAGCTACAGTGCCATGGCACTATCTTTGAATATTAAATCTTGAAACTAGATCTATATTCTAGAATTGTTCTGAATTCTGCAAAATTTTCTTGTTTGAGAAAGAAAATCTGTCCATGGGCAGATTATTTTCCTTAAAACAGAAGTGTGCATGGCAACTGACAATTGTCAAGAACATGTACATGTAATTCAAGACTAAGTGAAGGTACGGCGCATCATGTTGGGCACACCGGTTCTCGTCAGATCACCGATGTTAAGCAGCGTTGAGCTCGGTCAATACTTGGATGGGTGACCGGGCGCTGTACTGGCTGGGCTGATCAGTGTCCAGCATAATATGAACTGTGGACACTCTCGTGTTCTGGCACATGTAGGCACTGTCGTGATATGACTGAAAAAATGTTGAAAACGACGTTAAATCCTACTCACTCACTCACTCAAGACTAAGTGACATGTTGCAAGTTACATGTACAGTGTTATTACATTAATGACACCTTGTTTCCTTGCACTAATCAGCTGGTGTTTGAATGAACCTCGTCAAAGTTATATTTTGAAACACCAAAAAAAAATTAATGGCAACCTCTCATGATACAGGTACTTTATTTCCTGACCTGCCTCTTTGAAAAATTACCGTTCATGGACAGGTACAGACAGGTGTAAATTTTGACCCCAGTGGATTCAGTTGAACTTTTCACAGATTCTGGTGTAGCATTTGTAGGTCAGTATTTATTGAATATTGTCTTGACTTTTTCTGACAGAGCTCTGAATAGTGCTGTTATCTCTCATGTCTGGGCATTAAGTATCCTGTCCAGTACACTGTATATCCTTATTGGTTTGGCATAGTCTCTAACTGTGGTCTGGCAATCTTTAGTCACTGTTACAGTTGCCTGACAGCTAACACATAGTTCTGGGTCATCTGCTTGTACCTGGTGCAGCTATTGGACAGAAAGTTTAATTTCTTCAGGAATATTGACTGATTGAGTAAACATGCTGAAAATGGCATGACATTAACATTGGAGAATAGCTCATTCTTACATGTAATCTGAAGCCTTGCTGTTACAATACCAACATGTATACTGTATATCACATCAGTCTTGTCCAATCAATAATTTGCAGCTCTGCATTATCTTTGAATTTTGTTAAACTTTGTTGAAAGTTTTCCTCTACACAAGAGTAGTTTTAAATGTCACCTGTGAGATTACATTGTGTGAAGCATGCTTCCGTTCTTTTGTGTGACGATATTCAGCAGTAACAAAAGTTCCATTCTGTAATTCTCATCATCCAGGCCTGATTGTGCCCACATTGAGAAGGTCTCAAAAGGGAACTTATCTGCCTTCAAGTCAAATATCCGTCAGACGTGTGGTTGCCATGGAAATGGCTCTAACCTTGTAATTCACTCTCAGGACTGTTACACCATCAAGAGAAAACCTTTGATCTAATTTGGTACACGCCTCTACACTCGCTTTCCAGAACAGGTCTGAAAGCTATAACCGGCAAATAACATTACCTGATTTTGGACACTTTTTGTTATAGCCCGTGCCTTAAAAAGGCGTTTGATTGGACTTTGGACACTGAATCACAATAATGGCGAGTTGATCACAAGCTCAAAGTAAAAAAGGGAAATTCTAAAAAGGTTTCGGGGAGATTAGAACCTTTTCTGTATTGTGAGATGAACGTTAATAATTATATATGACAGGTTTGGGATAGAAGAAGATATTACATGTCAATGCCAGGTTCAAGCATAGCTTTTAAAAACCTTTCAGTCCATAAACTTTGTCAAAAAATTGAGTTCATGTATATATTTGAGAGCTCACAAATGATGCTTTGATTGGCTCATCACTGGTATTATACCTTATCCGTGTATTACTGCCTGAGCATTCAAAGTCTTTTTCATGTGAAGGTGAACTTTTTGGAGTCCACATTCATGCTATTGTTAGTATAAGATACCAATTCCATGCTGTCCAGGTACATTGGCCATGCTGTCCAGGGATATTGTCCATGCTGTCCAGGGATATTGTTCATGCTGTCTGGGGGTATTGTCCATACTGTCCAGCGATATTGTCCATGCTGTCCAGGAATATTGTCTATGCTGTCTGGGGGTATTGTCCATACTGTCCAAGGATATTGTCCATGCTGTCTGGAGATATTGTCCATACTGTCCAGGGATATTGTCCATGCTGTCTGGAGATATTGTCCATATTGTCCAATTGCTTTCCAAGGATATTAAAAGTCAGTCAATAAGTCAGTCAGTCCATCCGTAAACAATTCTTGTTATCGCGATTTCTCAGGAACTGCTGCACGGATCTTTCTCAAATTTGGTACACAGGTTCCCCTTGTTGTGCAAGATACCTTTTCTGGTCCAATTCGAAAATCCAATATGGCCACAAGGCGGCCATCTTGGATTTCCCCATGAAACCTTGTTATCACGATTTCTCAGGAACTACGGCATGGATCTTTCTCAAATTTGGTACACAGGTTTCCCTTGGGGTCTAGTTGTGCAAGAGACCTTTTCTGGTTCGATTCCAAAATCCAATATGGCCACAAGGCAGCCATCTTGGATTTCTCCATGAAACCTTGTTATTGCGATTTCTCAGGAACTACTACATGGATCTTTCTCAAATTCGGTACACAGGTTCCCCTTGGGATCTAGTTGTGCAAGATACTTTTTCTGGTCCGATTCGAAAATCCAATATGGCCACCAGGCAGCCATCTTGGGTTTCCCCATGAAACTTTGTTATTGCGATTTCTCAGGAACTACCGCTTGGATCCTTGTTAAATGTGGTACACCGGTTCCCCTTGGGGTCTAGTTGTGCAAGATAACTTTTCTTTCCGATTCGAAAATCCAATATGGCCACCAGGCAGCCATCTTGGATCTCCACATGCAAATTTGTTATCTTGATTTCTCAGGACACTGCATGGATCTTTCTCAGATTTGGTACATAGGTTCCCCTTGGGGTCTAGTTGTGCAAAATACCCTTTTAGGTCCGATTCGAAAATCCAATATGGCCACCAGACGCCCATCTTGGATTTCCCCATGAAACTTTATCGTGATTTCACAAGAATACTTCATGGATCTTTCTGAATTTTGGTACACAGGTCCCACATAGGGCCTAGTTGTGCAAGATACCTTTTTTGGTCCGATTTGAAAATCCAATATGGCCTCCAGGTGGTCATCTTGAATTTCCCCTTGAAACATTGTTATCGTGAATTCTCAGGAATACTTCATGGATCTTTCTGAATTTTGGTACACAGGTCCCACATGGGGCCTAGTTGTGCAAGATACCTTTTTCGGTCCGATTCGAAAATCCAAGTTACGCTTCAAATTAATACGGTATTCCTGAGTTGTGACATTGCATCACACGAGTCGGTGGATCACACGGTGGGACATATTCTATATATTGACTATAGAGAATATCCATACCTTCACCTTCCATATCAAGAGGTTCAAATAATTCGGAATTAAAATGTATTTCTTCAAATTCTAAATCAGTTTTCTTTAGTCCAGTGAACTGCTGTTTCGTCTGCCGACGGGTCGGCTACATAAAGGGACGTCACACTTGTGACACAACGTTACAACTCGACAACTGTAGACTACTGCGTGTTTCGATCCAAGAGAGATAATCAGGATTCAGACACTTTCGAAGTTTCAACATTACTGCGTGGATCCCTTCAGTATTAAGTATTGTACCATCTTACTATTTTCGAGCATGGTATCTTAAAAGAGATATCTCAAACTAGCCCAATACATGGAACAGTATTAGCATTCGTTCTTAATTATAAAATCTTAAGTATCTTTCATTGCTCATGCCAAAGGGTCAAAGAGATTTGTCTTCGCTTCCAGTCCCCAATGATGACACGTGCAAAAAAAAAAATACTACAAAACGAAGACGAATGATCTCCGGACATTCACTTTCAGACTAACTTTGCTCTTTTCTCTTGTATTCTGCTCTGTTACAATAGGTACCCCTGCCCCTCCCCCTCCCATCCCTTCCCTTCCCCGTCGTGATATAGCTGAAAAAATGTTGAAAGCGACGTTAAACCCTATTCACTCACTCACTCACCTTTTCTCTTGTACTATAACAACCGACATAAGTACAGTTTCTAAAAATCTTGAAACTCCTTAAATTTAGAAAGATGATATCTTGGTGTTTTCCAGTGTACATTTTCGATCTTTTTCGCTCAGATTCAAATTCTGTAAACAAAATTACAAATCAATCGTTTGTTCTTGGTAACAAAGATCTTCTTGTCATTAGCTTACAATTATCAGACAATGGTGGGCGCCAAGATCCTTCAGCATCTCTCGTTGGTTTTTCTCAAGCATGGACATCTTCAGTTCATCCAGGATTTTTCATTGAAATTTCAGGGATTCCAGCATAATTCCACTTGAGGTATTTCATGCAACCCTGGACATGTACATGTACCCTTGAATTTCTCTTACCGGGATATCAATTTCTGCACTCCAGACATGTTACATGTAGACGTGGTTTGTGATATTATCCCCATTCTCAAGAATCAGTTTCAGTATTGATTGGTATGTGCCATCATACATTGTAACTATTGTATTATCTACTCCACCTATTGATCATCTATCTAGTGGAATTCATTATCCCTCACTAACTGACCATAGTCAAGCTGTTCAATGTCCTAGAGAGCTCTCATAGTTCCTTATTGATTAATTCATCAGTCCAAATGTACCACTTTCCCCTGCTGCTGTATCTATTGTGGTCATTTAATATATGCCTTGGTGAGTAGCCATTCTCCGAGTGCTGACAACCTATATCCAAAGTATTCTATTGACACAAGTTTTGATATTGGGTTTTGGCTGATGATATATACTACATTTACTAGTACACCATGCAGCCTCTTGGAAGTTAACATTTGGAAAACTGTGATGAGTGACTGAACAACGCACTGTTGGATATGTGTTCTGAAAATCTCCAATGTTCAGTCAATAGTTCACTTTGTGGTTATTGTTTGCATTTATTTTGTTTAACTCACAATGTCTTGCTTTTAAGCCATGCAAGCATGACAGGAGATGGAAGAAGAGCAAATAAAGTTAAAAAACAATCTAGGATTGTATTGACTGTAAACGTGATTTATTGACTGGTGAATCGGCTGTCTGACTTGTACTACAGTTACATATTCTAATGATAAAAAACTCTCGATAAAAACTGTTCGTCTCACTGTTATTGTATTAGCGGTGAAATCAATACAGGTTTTCCACACCATTTGTGGTGTTGTCATGGCTAATTTGTAGATAAATCTATTCTAAACCCAGGCATGCAGCAGCTTTGTTCTTCATTGTGGCAATGTGTGCCTCGCCAGTCCCCGCTTTTGAGAATTTTGATATATGGGCATATCATGATACAATTGTTACATACACATTGTACAAGTAGTTGTGGATGATTGGCTGGTGTAAGCTGAATGTTGGAGTAAATATGTCAAGTCGGGTCTTTTGTGTAGGTTCTGTAGCATACTGAAAAGACACCCATCTAGACTCATTGGTGTACCCAGAAACTCCTTTCTATTGTTTCTTGACCCGAACATGTAGACGACAGACCATACATATCAGAAACACAAATTTGATGAACCGTATGAGGAATTTGCTATGTTGAAGACAGTGCTACATGGTTACAATGTAACCAGCAATTTAAACAGTGGATAATCGGCTGTGTTCTTTTGCCGCTATATTAATGAATCTAATACAGGTCCAGCCTGATTAGCATCTTAAACTCTACACTCCAGGTACATGTAATTCATACATTAATTGCATCTCCACAAAAAAAACCCCCACAAGATCCTGAAAATAATATCAATTTTGTGTTGGTTTTGCTGGTGATTGACAGACATATCACCCTAACTAGACTGCAGGGCTTGTATTGACCAGCTATCTGGTGCAATTAATCATTCCTTACTGACACTATTCAAGCTGTTCTCTGACTTTGGATGGCTCTTATATTTTGATATGGATTATTTTATGTGTCCCAGTTGTGCTGTTCTCCCCTGGTGCAGAATCGCTGTCATTGATGTTCTTCAATATTCATCTATGGGCTGGTGACCACGGGGGTGACTATTCCATTGACAAGAGCTCCGAAACTGGATTTCTCGCTCATGTTGTAGTCCACGTATAAAGTAATAACCAGTCCAGTGTCATGGAATGGATTATCTCAGCTTTATTGATTGGTGCTGAAACCATCCATGACACTTTATCACTAGTATATATATGAAAGTGAGCCTGCAATTTAACTAACTAATATCCTGTATATAATTTGGATTTTGGAAATTATAACTGAAGTTAATAAATTACCCACAGTACATTGTAGATTTCTTTCCAGTCATCTGATAATTATAAACTAGGATGAAAGTACCTCCGAAAATGGAAGTCCATAGTTTCTCGCCTGTTTCCCAAACATTCAAGTAATTTAGTTTTTTTTTATTGTACATTTTTCATTATAATTTCAGAGATTCCAGCCTAACTCTGGCAGCTTAATTTAACCCTGGAATTTCTCTAACAAACATGTTAATTTCTGTACTAACTCTCCAGATTATAAGGTACATGTACATCTGGTCTGTGATATCCTCATTCTTGAAAATCAGTTTCAGTATTGATTGGTATGTGCCATCATACATTGTAACTATTGTATTATCTGCTCCCCTAATTGATCATCTATTTTGTGGAATTCATTATCCCTCACTAACTGACCATAGTCAAGCTGTTCAATGTCCTAGAGAACTCTCATAGTTCCTTATTGATTATTTCATTGGTCCAAATGTACCACTTTCCAGTACCTTATCTATTGTGGTCAGTCTATGCCCTGGTGAGTATTCATTCTCGGGGCACTGACAATTAACCTATATCCAGAGTTTTCTACTGACACAAGTTTTGATATTGGATTTTGGCTGATGATATACTACATGTTGTACAAATGTGGTACACCATGCAGCCTCTTGGAAGTTAACATTTGGAAAACTGTGATGAGTGACTGAACAACGCACTGTTGGATATGGTAGTGTTCTGAAAATCTCCAATGTTCAGTCAATAGTTCGCTTTGTGGTTATTGTTCACATTTATTTTATTTAACTCACAATGTCTTGCTTTTAAGCCATGCAAGCATGACAGGAGATGGAAGAAGAGCAAATAAAGTTAAAAAACAATCTAGGATTGTATTGAGTTGGTAAACGTGATTTATTGACTGGTGAATCGGCTGTCTGACTTGTACTACAGTTACGTATTCTAACGATAAAAAACTCCCGATAAAAACTATTTGCCTCACTGCTATTGTATTAGCCATGAAGTTTTCCACACCATTTGTGGAGTTGTCCTGGCTAATTTGTAGATAAATCTACTCTAAAACCAGGCATGTGGCAGCTTTGTTCTTTATTGTGGCAATGCATGTGTGCCTCGCCAGTCTCCGCTTTTGAGAATTTTGATATTTGGGCATATCATGATGTAATTTTTACATACACATTGTACAAGTAGTTGTGGATGATTGGCTCGTACAAGCTGTATCCAGGGTGAAGTGGTTGTTGGAATAAATATGTCAAGTCGGTCTTTTGTAGGTTCTATACATACTGAAAAGATACCCGTCTAGACTCATAAACTCCTCTCAGGTGTTTCTTGACTGTTACATACATGTAGATGATGGACCATATATATGAGGAACACAAATTTGATGGACCATATGGCAGATTCCAAAATAAACTAGGCCATTTGGTCCCAGACAGACGGAAAATTAAAATTCGCTTTTGAATGGATTTTTTTCTTTTATATGACTATCTGGAGTCAAAATAATAGAAAAATAATTATTCCAGAGCAAGGACCCGTGAAATTACACTTCTAGAGGAATTATAACATTTAGCTCCTATATTCAAGGTGTGGCCTTACTGTTGGTCATGAACTAACGATCGAACTCAAAGGGTACCAGATACATGATTACACGTGGTGAAAGCAGCACGTGGTTGTTGTTGAGTTCGACCCGACAACCTGGTATTAATTTCATGAACTAAAAATGTACAAATATCGAACAATCATCGATAAAGTTACGCTCGTCGCTTGAAGCGAACGTTATTGTAGCGAACGTTATTGTATTGGACCAACAACTGAAACCGAAGAAATAACGAAAACTTGATAAACGAGAAGACTTTACCCTGCCCGAACAACACACTTTTGCAAATGGCGCCGAGAAAGGATGAAAACGAGGCTCATCCGGCAAAGCTGTACGAGAGGTGAAAGGTCGAATGTGTGTGATCGTTTATGTCTAAGTTTGACCAATTTCACGATCACAGCATATGAATGACGTTGAACACGTTAAAATTGTTACACTGATTAATTTGACCAACTCGCGAAAAAGTATTGGAGGCCATGGATGGTTCTACAGTCGCGTGGACATTTTAGCACATTTTTCACACCGTACTATTCAGCCGTGTGATCGTCAGTGTTCTTGACAAATTGACCTGACATTCACAGCCAACGATTGCAAGGCTTTTTTAAAATAGTTAAACAACCTAAAATTGAAAAAATAACATTTATCACACAAGAACAAGCTCAGATTTAACACATCAAAGCGTTAAATCTACAGGATTTAGATCACCTATTATCTAAAATGCGTATCAAAGATGGCCACTTTTTCTTCGGGAATATTTGCTGTCAAACTTTCAGTTGTTCTCGAAATAAAAATGTGAAAATATATAAAATCATTTCATTGCGTGACCTATGCTTGATATTCATGTTAGAACTCAATATTCTTTATAATTTTGACTTATAAAATATCTGCAACTGGTAATAAAATTGATTTTTAATGTGTTGAAAAATTTGACATGCACGTGGCCTAGAATATCTTAGAATCTGCCATATATGAGGAACACAAATTTGATGGACCATATATATGAGGAACACAAACTTGATGGACCATATATATGAGGAACACAAATTTGATGGACCATATATGAGGAACACAAATTTGATGGACCATATATATGAGGAACACAAATTTGATGGACCATATATATGAGGAACACAAATTTGATGGACCATATATGAGGAACACAAATTTGATGGACCATATAAATTTGATGGACCATATATATGAGGAACACAAATTTGATGGACCATATTTATGAGGAACATAAAGTTGATGCAAGTAGATGTAGTAACATTTAGCAAAATGTGAATGTTATTGGATATGATAGTGTTCTGAAAATCTCCATGTGACTCTGTGAAATACCGTACCAAATATCATTTCTTCACTCGAAATCTGGTTATTATTCACATTTATTTGACTTAACTCACAATGTCTTGCTTTTAAGCCATACACATGCATGACAGGAGATTGTAGAAGAACAACTAAAGTTAAAAAACAATCTAGGATTGTATTGACTGGGTAAACGTGATTTATTGACTGGTGAATCGGCTGTCTGACTTGTACTACAGTTACATAGTCTAATGAAAAAAAACTCCCGATAAAAACTGTTCGTCTCACTGTTATTGTATTAGCCATGAAATCAATACAGGTTTTCCACACCATTTGTGGAGTTGTCACGGCTAATTTGTAGAGAAATCTACTCTAAACCCAGGCATGTGGCAGCTTTGTTGTTTATTGTGGCAATGCATGCCTCGCCAGTTTCTGCTTTGGAGAATTTTGATATTTGGGCATATCATGATGCAATTGTTACATAAACATTGTGCAAGTAGTTGTGGATGATTGGCTGGTGTAAGCTGTATCCAGGGTGAAGTGGTTGTTGGAATGTTGGAGTAAATATGTCAAGTCGGGTCTTTTGTGTAGGTTCTGTATCATACTGAAAAGACACCCATCTAGACTCATTGGTGTACCCAGAAACTCCTTTCTATTGTTTCTTGACCCAAACATGTAGATGACGGACCATATATATGGAAAACACAAATTTGATGAACTGTATTCAAGAGGAATTTGCTATGTTAAAAACTGATACATGGTTACGATGTAACTGGCAATTTAAACAGTGGATAATAAGCTGTGTAATTCGTTCGCCGCTATATTCATGAGTCTAATACAGGTCCAGCCTGATTAGCATCTTAAACTCTGCACTCCAGGTACATGTAATTCATACATTAATTGCATCTCCACAAAAGAAAACAAAATACAAGATCCTGAAAATAGTATCAATTTTGTGTTGGTTTTGCTGGTGATTGACAGACATATCACCTAGACTGCAGTCTGTAAGGATCGTATTAACCAGCTATCTGGTGCAATCTGGTACAATCATTCCTTAACTGACACTGGTTATTCAAGCTGTTCTCTGACTTTGGATGGCTCTTATATTTTGATATCGATTATTTTTATGTGTTCCAATCGTGCTGTTCTCCCCTGGCGGAGAATTGTTGTCGTTGCTGCTCTTCAATATTCATCTCTGGACTGATGACCACAGGGGTGACTATTCCATTGACAAGAGTTCCGAAACTGGATTTCTGGCTCATGTTGTAGTCAATGCACAAAGTAATAACCAGTCCAGTGTCATGGAATGGATTACCTCTGCTTTATTGATTTGTGCTGAAACCATCCATGACACTTTATCACTGGTATATGAAAGTGAGCCTGCAATTTAACTAACTAATATCCTGTATTTAATTTGGATTCTGCAAATTATGACTGAAGCGAATAAATTACCCACAGTGCATTGTAGATTTCTTTCCAGTCAGCTGATAATTATACTTCATTATCCTATAAACTATATGTAGGATGAAAGTACCACCAAAAATGGAAGTCCATATTTTCCCACCTGTTTCCAAACATTCAAGGATTTTTTTTCTTTTTTTTTCGTATGGACGTTTTTCATTATAATTTCAGAAATTCTAGCCCAACTCTGGATGCCTCATTCAACCCTGGAATTCCTATAAGTGGGATATTAATTTCTGCACTCTCCAGTCTACATGTTACATGTACATGTGGTTTGTGATATTATCCTGTACATTGCAACTATTCTATTATCTACATCTATTTTGTGGAATTCATTATCCCTCACTAACTGACCATAGTCAAGCTGTTCAATGTCCTACATGTAGATAGCTCTCATAGTTCCTTATTGATTAATTCATCGGTCCAAATGTACCATTTTCCCCCAGTGCTGTATCTATTGTGGTCATTATATGCCCTGGTGAGTATTCATTCTCAGGGCACTGACAACCTATATCCAGAGTATTCTATTGATGCAGGTTTGATATTGGGTTTTGGCTTCTTCAAAATTAACATTTGGAAAACTGTGATGAGTGAGTGCACATCTCACTACTGGATATGGTAGTATTCTCAAAATCTCCACTGTTCAGTCAATATTTTGCTCTAGATGTGGTTCTTGTTTGCATTTATTTGACTTAACTCACAATGTCTTGCTTTTACATGTAAGCCATGCAAGCATGACAGGAGATTGTAGAACAGCAAATAAAGTTAAAAAACAATCTAGGATTGTATTGACTGATTTCTTTGATAGGCATTTAGAAGTTGGCGTATATAACACAATGCTATTCTATGGATAACAACTTCTTTATTGCTGTGGAGTTGATGTTTCGTTGGAAATACTTCCAACTTTTTCAAAGCTAATGAGCTTTGAAAAAGTTGGAAGTATCTCCAACGAAATGTCAGCTCCACAGCAATGAAGAAGTTGTTATCCATAGAATAGCATTGTGTTGTATTGACTGGGTAAATGTGATTTATTGACTGGTGAATCGGCTGTCTGACTTGTACTACAGTTACATATTCTAATGATAAAAACTAACGATAAAAACTATTTGTCTCACTGCTATTGTATTAGCCATGAAATCAATACAGCTTTTCCACACCATTTGTGGAGTTATCCTGGCTAATTTGTAGATAAATCTACTCTAAACCCAGCATGTGGCAGCTTTGTTCTGTATTGTGGCAATGCATGTGTGCCTCGCCAGTCTCTGCTTTTGAGAATTTTGATATGGGCATATCATGATACATTTGTTACATACACATTGTACATTAGTCCTTGATGATTGGCTAGTACTTGAGCTGTGTCCAGGGTGAAGTGGTTGTTGGAATAAATTTGTCAAGTCAAACTTTTGTATTATGGTTCTTTTGAGCATACTGAGAAGACACCCATCTAGACTCATTGATGAACCCAGAAACTCCTTTCTATTGTTTCCTGACTCTCACATACATGTACATGTAGTCAATCATGTCAATGGACCATATACATATATATGACGAACACAAATTTGATGGACCTTATTTATGAGGAACATAAATTTGAAATATTTCATTTCCCACTGCAGGATTTAATTTATTTTTCCGTTTTAATACATGAATTTGAAACATTGAACCAAAATAATGTATATCCTTTATATGTTCGAGGACAGTACCTTGTGGCCTTGTGGCTGCGTACAACCCTCTTGAAATAAATAAAGCATTATATTATATTATAAATATATGAGGAACACAAATTTGATGGACCATATTTATGAGGAACACAAATTTGATTGACCATATATATGAGGAACACAAATTTGTTTGACCATATATATGAGGAACACAAATTTGATTGACCATATATATGAGGAACACAAATTTGATCGACCATATGAGGAATTTGCTATGTTGAAGACTGATACATGGTTACAATGTAAGCGGCAATTTAAACAGTGGATAATATACAATTATTGCATGTTATAGAGTGAGACATCACGATTTGTCAGCTCGAGACAAGTGATATACAATGAGCGTGCAGCGCGAGTTGTACATCACTTGTCGAGAGCTGACAAATCGTTTTGTCCCACTCTATAACATGCAATAGTTGTTTTATTATACCGAATGCCCTATTTGAATAAAATGGGGACTTTATAATCATGAATGAATCAGAATCAGTTTTATTGCTCTTTTTTGCCATACAGACTAAAGGCAAATTGAAAAAAAAAAAAAAAAGATATATGTGTGCATTAAAAACAATAACTAACTAACACGGCGAGTTTATATGTGTATATAAAGATCGGCAACCAGTTATGATCTATTATCATATAAATACTGTTACAGTATCGTACCCGTACGGTTTCAACCGGACCCACTCTCTTCCATAATTTTAAAGCACTCGTATACGTACTTTGCAAGAGCATTTGCTACGCATTGTTTGTTTGATGCCATGATTTGCATGAATAAAATATGTTGAGGGGGACCAACTAACCGGATGGTTGACTCAATAGTAGCCATTAGCTCTCTCCTTTGTGCAACAATTTTTTTGCAACATAGCACAAAGGATGTGAATGAGGATGGTACGATGAAATAAGCATATCGTGTTCAACACTGCGCGACCGTTGTTGATTTCAAAACGCCGTGTCAAGATCGAGTTCGACTGTTCGATCTCGGCTTGTTTGTCGACGCAATCGCATAATTTGGAGGAGTAACGTTCTCGGTGACCTTACGTACCTTTCCAAAAGATGCCAAATTTATTTCAATCAATTACCAATCACATTCACTAATTTCTTTCACCAACGGGCCGACGTATACACGTCCGGTCGACGAAGATACACATCAATCTTCGTTTCGGGGAGTATGTTGGCGCGCGCACTTTTGGCAACTCTTGCCCGGCAGATGTCGCCGTGGAATAAATGTCATGTTCAACGCTCTGTCGTGGTACATGACATTTATTCAACGGTAAGGCAAGATATGGCTGCATCATCACTGAACATCACGATTTGTAGAATGACACGTGACAGGCTGTCAACCAATGAAAACATTACGAATTTACACGAGGTATAATAATAAGTTTTGTTCCTTCCCCGCTATATTAATGAATCTAATACAGGTGCAGCATGATTAGCATCTTAAACTCTACACTCCAGGTACATGTAATTCATACATTAATTGCATCTCCACAAAAAACCCCACAAGATCCTGAAAATAGTATCAATTTTGTGTTGGTTTTGCTAGTGATTGACAGACCTATTGCCCTAACTAGACTGCAGGTTGTAAGGCTCATATTGACCAGCTATCTGGTGCAATTAATCATTCCTTACTAACTGACACTATTCAAGCTGTTCCCTGACTTTGGATGGCTCTTATATTTTGATATCGATTATTTTATGTGTCCCAATTGTGTTGTTCTCCCCTGGCAGAGAATTGTTGTCGTTGCTGCTCTTCAATATTCATCTCCAGGCTGACGACCACGGGGGTGACTATTTCATTGACAAGAGCTCTGAAATTGGATTTCTGGCTGATGTTGTAGTCAGTGCACAAAGTAATAGCCAGTCCTGTGTCATGGAATGGATTATCTCGGATATTGATTTGTGGGGAAACCATCCATGACACTTTATCACTATTATATGGATGTGAGCTTATAATTTACCTAACTAATATCCTGTATTTAATTTGGATCCTGTAAATTGTGAATGAAGCCAATAAATTACCCCGAATACATTGCAGGGGTTTTTTTTCCATGGCAGTGGTGTGATAATTACTTCCTCCACTGCTTACTGTATAATCTCAATATGGAATACAGAAATGTGATGTTATGCCAAATTGCTGAAAGTGTTGCCAAGAAATTACACAAAATTGGTAGGACCTAAATAGGTTACATGTAACTGAGAACATTGTGTGTAAATATCATGAAAAATATAACATCACGCCCTTAATGCATGAATGCATAATTTTCACTGTACTGTCCGGGCCTTGATTTTTGTCAAAATGTATGGGAACACAAGTAGATTTTCACTCTCTAACTCTATGGGAATCCATTTGAATGCAACGCTATTGTTGCTATGCAGTTTGCTAAAATTTTGTGGAATGTGTTGGATACCTTCGAAATATTTTGCGGGAGTGCTGACGGGAATCTGATTCCTGTTGATAAGTAAGCCCTGCTGTCATGACTACAGTGTTTCCACGCGGTTGGGAGAACCGGCAGAAGTCGGGGAAAATGCAAAAAGCTGTTCACTGCCTTGAAAAGTCCTTGAATTTCATTCTTGGGGTCGGGAAAAATAGCATCCATCCATAATTCATGCAATCGAAAATTTCACTGAAGTCTCAGGGCGCTTGAGGGATTTATTTTTGTCGAAAATCAAAACTTCTAGAAGTGTGGATGTCGTGACCATCGCAAATGGATGGCCTTGCTCAAAATACACATAAACTGGTTTGATAAAATGCATATTTCACGTCGGCACTTTCGCAGAGTTAGTTACTGCGCATGTCAAGAAGTTTACTTCTGGTATTGTATTTGATGACACCAGTCCATTCGTGGGTTCGTCCGTTTGTGTGAATCGTGTACCTGTCATTCACTTCGTAAGTTACTACACTCTGATAAAACTGGTGTTGATAATTGTAATCTTTTCATTGGTAACGATCATTTACCCAAAATATCTCCTCCAAGCAGCACGCAAATTGCGTGGTTTACCGTTTCCAGGGGCAACGTTTTAAAGGGGGATAACTCCGCTCAATACTCAAATTGGGAAACTTCTCAAGCACTTGGTGAGGGAATGTATTGTACGCCACATGGAGGATCATCACTTATTTTGTTCAGAACAGCATGGATTCCGGTCTGGCAGATCATGTGTAACCAATTTATTGGAGTTTTTGGATGATCTTACTGAGTCTATTGATATAGGAGAACCTGTTGACATTATATTTTTGGATTTTAGTAAAGCCTTTGATAAGGTACCCCACGAGAGGCTGCTGAGCAAACTGAGAGCCTATGGATTCGACGGCAATTTGCTGTCTTGGATTAAGAACTTTCTATCAAATAGGAAACAGCGTGTTGGAGTTAATGGTGTTTTTTCCAACTGGGCTGATGTTACTAGTGGAGTTCCGCAAGGCAGTGTGCTTGGCCCAGTTCTTTTCTTAATCTACATAAATGACTTACCTGACGCGGTGAATTGTATGTGCAAAATATTTGCTGATGACACAAAGTTATACAAGCCTGTGACGTCGGTTAACGATTGTGTCGAGCTCCAAAATGATCTACTTTCAGCACAAAGCTGGTCTGAATGGCAACTACCTTTCAACGTATTAAATCGTCATCCATGCATGTGGGAAGGAATAATTTAGGTCATGAGTATTATATGAGCGGTCCTACTAATCGAGAATACCTGAATGTTTCAAGGGAAGAAAAAGACGTTGGTGTGACACTAGACAGTGAACTAAGTTTTAAGGCTCATGTCAATAACATTGCAGTTAAGGCCAATCAACTGGTTGGCATCATCTATAGAGCTTTCAAATACCTTAATCCTGACCTACTGATGGGGCTATACAAAAGTTTAGTTCGCCCTAAACTTGAATACGCAAACTGTGTTTGGAGCCCAAGTCTTGAAGGTGAAAAAGATAAACTGGAAAGAATACAAAGAAGAGCGTCGAAATTGGTAAGGAATATTGCGCATCTGCCCTATCATTCCAGACTTGAGAAGCTTAACTTACCCACCTTGGAATATCGCCGGTTGCGTGGGGATATGATTCAGGTCTTCAAAATAATTAATGAGATTGACATCATGCGACCAAACTTTTTATCGAGACAAATTCACAACCGAACCCGTTCTCACAGTCTTTCGCTGTATAAGAGGAGATACCGACTGAACCTGCGGGGCAACTCCTTTGCCTTGAGAGTGTCTAATAACTGGAATGCCTTACCTGAAGATGTTGTGAATGCCAGTACTGTGAACATGTTCAAAAACCGCTTAGATAGGCATTGGGGTAGCACCAGGGATAAATTTTGGTACAAGGCAGGATGGTGATGGTGACACTGGAAAGGAAGGTATGTACTAAATGTGTGATGACTGGAGCAGTGTTCGAATTTAAGAAAAATTTGAACCAGTCCGCCGGACTGGTGAGCCAAAAATGTAACCAGTCCGCAAATATTTTTACTAGTCCGTTAATATTAAATAAAATATGATGTGGGAACATTTGTCATCATGAATATTTTGTGCTCTGTGGTGGTTGCTACTAAATAAGAAATTAATAACTGTGCATTTCTTGAATTTCTTGAACGTGTGTGAAGATAATCACAGACGACAAACCCCGTCGGCTAGACTTTGACGGCGACTTTGACTGCACGTGTCGTCGCGAAAAACACTGCTTCAACAAACGCCATTTCAAGCCAAAAAATCTGTAGATTTCTTTCGAAGTTGATGGAGAATACGTTTAAAATTGTCCTGGTAAACATGATCAGGTCGAATGAAGCGTATTTATAGTGCTGATTTCTCGATTCCCGATCTGAAATTGGGAGCTTTATTTTCTGAAAAGATCGCCAACCTGCATTGCCATGCTGCATTAGTCACACTTTACGGTATGCTGTGTTCGCACCGCTTTACGGTTGTTGTTGTTGTCGTAAAACGCGGCCGTGGTCGTGATTTCGTTGGAATGTGCTGGAAATTGTTTTAGACTCCCACGATTTATTTAGACTTGATCGGGTAACCGAAAACAGACATTAGTTTTTTCATTCTTTACAAATTGTGCGCGAAGATATCCAGAGAAATAGTTTACACAATGAACTGAGAGCTTTTTTGTTACCAGTCCGACGGACTTGTTGTTCAGTCACTCACACCAGTCCGTTTGATTTTTTACCAGTCTCGGACTGACGGACAGGTGCCAAATTCGAACTCTGTGGAGGAGCTAACAAGTCTTGGACTTAAGCTCTAAGAAGAGGTATCAAGGTATCAAGGTATCAATACTTCCACAGCACTTGTACAAAAATTGTCTCCCTTGGTATTTTTTTCTAACTTTGTTGTCTTTTCAGTTCAAACGATATAAAGATGAACAATTATTATGAAATTAATTTAAGGGATTCTCCAATCAAGATTTCCAGAACTAGAACACTTTTCAGACATTTCATTTAATGTTTTGTTGTTTTTTTTTGTCTTTGTTTTTTGTTTTGTTTTTTTCATTCTGCCTTTAGTCTGTATGACAAAAAAGAGCAATAAACCTAATTCATTTAATTTCTTTTTCATAGTCTGGAAAAAGACTTGATAGGTCTTGAAAAAGGTATGGAAAAGGTCTGGAATTTTGAAATCCCCAAGGTGTGGGAACCCTGTGACTACATGTATCATTCAATTTAGGTAGACCAAGATGGTGTATCCGGGAAATGCCATCCAGTGGTACATGTAATTAATACTATGAAAATACATGCGAGGTCTGTTTGCCAGTAATTCTGGGGATCCCAAAATAAGCCAATCATGACAAATTTCATCTTTTCAATTTGACATTGTTTGGCATTTGTGTTCATGGCTATCTACTAACTTTTTGATCAGTCTCCTGGAGATTGGAAAAGCACTGGAGATCTACTAGAGAGAGTAATCACTCTCGCAAACACTACAATCCAGGAGAGTGAACAACAGCCCTCACAGATTTTACAAACACGTGAGACTGCCAGATCTTGCATGTGGCCCCTTAAACCCGGCGCACACGAGAGCTATCAGCTGAGCTAACGGCCTCAATTGCCTGTCAGCTCAGGGGATAGCTTTCGGGTGCGAGCAGTTTTTGATGAGTTTTTGGCCTCGCGAGGTAGGGAGAAAGATATCGAACTTGTTTGATAATTTTGCCTCGCGAGGCCAAATCCTCAGCATGTGCGGCGAACACAAGCCAACAGCTCAGCAGTTTTATTTGACCAGCCAATAGAAACGTATCTCGAATTCACGTGATTTTTAGGGCTGTTCAAAAATGATTTCGAAGAAGGTGTTCTGCGGGAACCGGTGATCCTTTTGCTCACTGTATGCGTTGAAACCACACGAGAGCTAGCCCCTGAGCTGACATGCAATTGAGGCCGTTAGCTCAGCTAATAGCTCTTGTGTGCGCTGGGCTTTAAATCCAAGAGAGTGAACAGCTCCATATCTCGCATGTGGCCCCTTACATGTCATTCACTGAGTTGGCCAGGTTATCGTTTGTCAATATAATTGAGTTATTCCAATTTTGACATTCTGCCAGTGAAAGGGTATTGAGATCCACTGTTCTGTCCATTTCACGATTACTTTGGTTCTTGGTTCTGTATTTGTTTGAATAACCTGTCATACAGTCAACATTCTTCTTGGATGTTCAGTCAATTCGCTTGTGGAATTTGAAGAGTAAATGGAAAGTTTCAGGACAAACCCAGATTTGATTGGCCCACCATTGGATGTTTGAGAATATCCACTACATGTAGCAGTAAAACCTGTTTTTGGCTCGTTGAATTGGCTGTCTGAAATCGTACATGAAGGGTGGAAAAAATCCTGATAAAAAAGATTCCGATCTCGCTCAAATTGCATTAGCGGCGAAATCAATACTGATTTTCCATGCCATTTGTAAAACTGTCGTGGCTAATTTGTAGATAAACGCTGAACCCAGGCAAGTGGAAGTTTTTCTATTCTCCGTGATAATTTCTCGGCCAATTTCCAATCTGTTTTACTGCTATTTCATATGCACATCATGTAATGTCAGGCACAATTCAAACAGCACAATGTTAATGCCTGGTACAATTCAAACAGCACAATGTTAATGCCTGGTACAATTCAAACAGCACAATGTTAATGCCTGGTACAATTCAAACAGCACTAGGTTAATGCTGGACAAATTTGACACATTGTAATCATTTGTGTCTATGATGTACATGTACCTTCATGTCTGGTTCAAATTGGACACTTGAGTGTGACATTAAGCCAAATTCCCTCCTCCTTCAAATTGGACACATTGACATCTGTAAGCTTAATCATTTGTGTCTGATACACCCTATTGTCCAGATCATTTGCTGAGAAGCAACATGAACTTGATAATGTGATATCTAGCACTGTAATATTTGTCTTTATTGCACCATATAAGTGTCCTGTCTGTCTTGTGTGCTGTCTGCAGTGTGGATGAAGGGTGTCTGGTTCCATGCTGCTTCAAAGATTTCTTCTTTGAAGTAGCAGGAACGCAACTTGGCGGGGTGGTGCTAAAGCCCTCTGCACACGAGAGCTATCAGCTGAGCTAACGGCTTCAATTGCCTGTCGGCTCAGGGGCTAGCTCTCGTGTGTGGGCAGTTTTTGGTGAGTTTTTGTTCTAGCGAGGCCGGGAAAAAAATATCAAACTTGTTTGATAATTTCACCTCCCAAGGCCAAATCCTCAGCATGTTTGCTGATAATGTGACTGCATGGGTCATCATGATATGACTGAAAAGTTGTTGAAAGCTACGTTAAAATCCTTCTCACTCATAAAGGCCTGAACAATAGACGACAAAAGATCATCCCATAATGTAAGCTTTCACACCATATAAAGGCCTGAACAATAGACGACAAAAGATCATCCCATAGTGTAAGCTTTCACACCATATATAAAGGCCTGAACAATAGATGACAAAAGATCATCCCATAGTGTAAGCTTTCACACCATATATAAAGGCCTGAACAATAGATGACAAAAGATCATCCCATAATGTAAGCTTTCACACCATATATAAAGGCCTGAACAATAGATGACAAAAGATCATCCCATAATGTAAGCTTTCACACCATATATAAAGGCCTGAACAATAGATGACAAAAGATCATCCCATAATGTAAGCTTTCACACCATATATAAAGGCCTGAACAATAGACGACAAAAGATCATCCCATAATGTAAGCTTTCACACCATATATAAAGGCCTGAACAATAGACGACAAAAGATCATCCCATAATGTAAGCTTTCACACCATATATAGGCCTGAACAATAGATGACAAAAGATCATCCCATAATGTAAGCTTTCACACCATATATAGGCCTGAACAATAGATGACAAAAGATCATCCCATAATGTAAGCTTTCGCACCATATATAAAGCTTGAGGCAGCATGAAGCTATTTCTATCCTACAGTGAGATGGCTTGTATCATTTGGAGGTAATCATTACCATCAACTGGCTATGACCATGGAGTACATTCAAGGAGTAGCAATACTGGCCGTGAGCAAAATACAGATCTATGCAACCATGCAATAATCACTGATGGTAAAAATCCTCCAGGCAAAGAGAGGAGAGTGGTATGACAATTGAGGCCTGAATCACAAAAATAAATATGTTTTTAGCAGCAAACTAGGCTAAAGTAGGGTACATGTATGTACATTTTAGGTACATATTGCTTCTATTTTGCTTCTTTTTTTTCAAATCTTTGAAGCATACAACATCGAAGAGAGCTGTACAGTCGATCTCATCTCAGTCAGTCCTCTCTCCTGCGATCTTAATTATTAATATCCCACCAACGCTTCCCATGTTGACATGTCATTATAGACACACTCAATTGTTAGAGGGATTACCCTAGTTTTATTAGCCTTACCTAACCTCATGTTAATGGAACAGGTGCTGCCTCCCTCCATGTCAGGTTATGTCCCCCTTCCGACCTTAATTTCAGGTCAGTTATATATTGAAGGAATTCCGGTGGAGAACAATCTGTCCAGAGACCGGTCCACTATAACAGGCCTCCATTCTGTTTGTGTCGTCGTCCATTATGGTATCACTGTTACCAGTTTGAGAATTAAGGCCCACCATGATCCTATACATGTAGATGTATTCCAGGCTGGAAACGAGACCACTCAATCCCCCAATAATCTCTTTAATTCCCAGATTCTCACCCCTCCAGCTATTAATCTCATCTGAAGTCTGAACCTTCTAACATATACCCCACTGATGGAGATATAGAGACAAGGAGACCGTGTGTGGGGTCAATCTTATAGCCCAGTATCCGTTCACTCATCAAACTCAAGTCAAAAAGGACAATTCTTTACACCGCTTCCGACAACCTATTAGGCCTCTCACAGACAGCATAAAAAGGTCACAGGCCACTAAGGAAGCTCTGGTCACATTAAGCTGCCATATGAAGGGATATAATGTGGACAGTGTGGTGATCATCATAAAAAGGTCACAGGTCACTAAGGAAGCTCTGGGCACATTAAGCTGCCATATGAAGGGATATAACATGGACAGTGTGGTGACATAATGTGGACAGTGTGGTGATCATCATGAAAAGCGGTGTTTATGTGAAAATGAAGATGCGTATATACCTACATGTAGACGGTTTCATCAATTATTCGTGCAACGAAGTTTTCTATTGTGTAGGCGCCATTTTTGTATGACTGCCCAAAAGGTGGGCATATGTGATGGTGGTTTCCATCCGTTTGTCTTTCCCTCTTTTATCTGAGATAGTTTTCCATCCACAGTTGCAATTTTTGGTGAGTGCATGGATAGCCTCGGAGGAGAAATTGTGTCGTATACCACAATGGAGGTCAGAGTTCAAGGTCAGTGGCCTAAAAGTCAGGAAATCAGTGAATTCTCATGTCTGGTCTTTGTCTGTGATAGTTTTCTGTCCACAGTTGCAATTTTTTTGCAAGTGGAAACATGTATGCTAGGTGGAGATGTGATGTTGCATACCAAAATTCAGGATGAGGTCACTGTGGCCTTTAATAAGGAAATCATTTGAAGATTTCTAATTTTTTGTTAGTGGATTTATTCTGGGGAAAAGGTTTGTAACATATACCAAAATTTAGATGGTCAGTGACCCCAAAATCAAGAAATCAGTGAAAATCACTTTTTTGTATCAGTAGATACATGAGCGGGAGATGATGTGTCTCATACAGCTTAGGTCAAGGTCAATGTGGCCCCAAAATCCGGAAATTATTAAAAAATAAAAAAATTCTCTCAAGTCAAATGATTATTTACTAATTTACCAGGCAGTTTCATCGAAGAAAATTGTGCGAATAAAAAAATGGAAAAATCGGGCTGAAATATCAAACACAAAATGGCTTATTTTTGGAATATGGATGATGTCATCATGGCCGCCATCTTGGATTTTTAGCTTCCCAGGCTGAAGGATAATAAAAATAACAATATTACCCCCCAGATGCCAGAAGGCATCAGACCAGAGCAACGAGCACCCTTTCTGATATTGTAATATGCCTCAAGAGATGGTTGTGCCAAGTTTGGTGCTTTGGACCACTATATGGAATGATATTGAAACTGATTCGGGCACACATATGTGACTTGGGAGTATGGCAATGCAAATTGAAATAGCTGGGCTCTGTTGGACTTCCAAAGCCCATACTCTGCAGTGTAGAATGGCCTGAAGAACAACCTACATGTACATGTATCAACATTACTAACATTACTATTGGTTTCAGCATGATAAGATAAGAAGTAGAATTTTTTAAAAACCTTTCTTTCATTTGGATGTCTAATTTCATGGCTCGTGGCAAACTCATTATACATGAAATGGGTTCAAAAACCACCAGTATCAAGACTTATGTGTTATTCATGACAACTGTACAAGCTCAAGTTTCTATACACATACTGATATGTGTTATTTGATATGTGGATATGATTTATTGATTGGAATTTTTGTCAATAATTCAGCACAGGGTAAATTGAGGAGAGTGGCTGGAGCATGACCTGATACTATATGACAATGACATTGTTATCATAACAATACCACGGTAACCGGACACAGAACATACCATTCAGTTATATTGGTCAGCGATGGAATACATCTAATGTGTGGAATCTATAATGTCACCTGGCTGGCATCATGTATATGATACTGCTCTGTAATTATAGTATATAGGCTTATAATTCTAGCGGTTTGAATGTGTAGATGATTTGTTCATCAGGCTCCCACTGGCCCAATTTTCCAGCATTTGTTTTTAGATTCCTAAATTTCCCCCTATATTTATCAAATTTACCCCAATTTGCCCCGTAGTTCCTGTTGTTCTGTCAGCTGATCCTTCTTCAGATGACGATTGACGGTGTCTGGCTGGTTCGTTGGTTGACTCGCTCAGGTGTCAGCATTCAGATTTCATGTTAAAGTTTTGTGAGCACACTTGGTTTTCTGATGATCATGAAGGTTCATACATAATACTGTTGAAATAAACATCAGAATGTTGTGAAACTTTGCAGGCATGCTTAAAGGTGAACTGAAAAGCTTTCCAATGTTCTGTTGAAATGTCATAAAGCAACAACTTCTATAATTGTTACAAATATGTGTGGTAATAGTTCTGTGGGTTATTGTTTTATTTTGGGTATATGAGAAGTCAAAACTTATACCACCAGAAAACGAGAGCCAGAACCTTTAGAAACGTCATCGCTTGCCTCCCATTGTTTTTGGAACGTCATGACGTTATAGTGGTCCTCGCTCATTCATCCGACGTCACATTTAAATAAAACTTGAATGAAGGAGACTGCTATAACCTCATAACGTTCTACAAACCAAGAGAGACAAGCGATGCAATTTTTCAAGACAGACTTATAACAGGATAAGTTAAATATTGTTATTAGTACAATTTTGCAAAATATATTTGCCCCCAAAATGTATAAAAGTTAGGTCACATAAGACAAGATGTACATGTATATAAGCAACATTTTAGATAAAAATTAAAAGCTTTGCAGTTCACCTTTAATACAGGTATCAAGTGATTTCAGTTTTTCACAAAATTACCAACAGAATTTTGCACTATATGAACTTTGCAGTTTTCTGATCAATTTCATGGTAAAGTTTTGGACAAGTTTGTGCTGTCCACAGCTCCTTGATCTCACCCTTTGTCTTCTGAACTAAGCTCTGCCTGAACCCTAATATGAATGTCAAAATGAAATGGATCCATTAATTATTCCTCTATTCCACATATATAATCACAATATAGTGTTATATATATATATATTTGTTACATTTAGACTATTGATCTTACTTCAAAGTATACTATTGTCCACAGCTGTCATGGTTATCAATTCTTGTAGCCATCTGCTGTCATCCTGTAAAATGATGGTTTACTGATAAAAAAGAGAACTCTTCATGACTTTTATCAGACCACTTCAGGCGATGATGAAGGCACAAAGGACTTCCCGAGTTGTTTGAAGTTCATAGCTTTATCATTTCACCCCTGACTGGGTTATTGAAAGCCTTCTCAGAGACCTTATTTATTGTTTGAGGTTACAACATTTATTGATCAGGACAGGCTTCTGACATTCTCATTGTCAAGAACAATTTACGGAAACCGGCTCACAATTTTAGACAGTGAAATAAATCGAAAATGAAATTACCTCAGTGAGCATTTCCAAATATGATCAAGATTAATATGGCAAATATTCAGCAATTTGGTTGTGAAGAAATTGTAATCCCACTTTCATAAAGTCAACTTGGAACTTTTTGTGTGTTTTTATCAAGGTAATTTTTTTCTGGCAAATTGCATAAATACAAATTGTACATATCAAAATGAAAGTAATTTGTTAAGAAAGAACATCTTTCTAAGAATCAATAGGCCTACTTGTATATGATTGGAAGGAGAATTTCATCAAGCCAAGCTGTATATGCTGTAGGTCTACATTTACCATTGCTAATGCTCAACCTTAAAAGTTAATGGACTGAAATTTCCCCAAAGTGACCTGATTTTTCTTTATCATATTCTCGCCCATTTGGTTCTGTTGCATGAAAGCTACTATAGCAGACTCTGCAGAAGGATTCTGTGAAGACAGCTAGGGTAGCAGTTATGCTCTGGTGTAGAAATGTAAGTTCCAAATTGATAAGACATACCCACTTTGGTGAATAATCAGTTATTATGTAAAAGTTGCCATTTTTGCAGCAAATTCTGAGTTTCCAATATCTTGAATTTACCATCTTCATTCACACGTTCACACTTTGATTTAGCCTTCTTATATATCAGCCCACCAGACATGCCAGATCTGTTCATCAAATTTATAAATAAAAAAGAAATGTGATTGCCATAGAATCCATCAGAATTATGAAATGTGCCATATGAGCATGACATTGATTGACTGTCATAATTGATTGGCCACCCCTACCACCTCCAAACACCCCTACTTCCTCTAACACCCCTACCATCTCCTAACATCCCTACCACCTCATTAGGATGAATGACCCAGCTACACATGTATAATGTCGGCCTACACACAGTTGTTGGATAGATGCATCTTCTGATTGGCTTGTCTATGGTCTGCAGATGAAACTTACATGTTGGATGTGAATGCTTTCAGTGATCTGATCTATCAACCTTAATTCAAAGTAAAGTAGACTTGGGTATGAAGCTGGTATTTAAGGGATATGAATTAACTGCTAATCTTTGACTTTGCCTTGAGGTGGTTTGTACATCCCAAGTCTGACTGGTTACAATTAGAGCATTAATTGACTCTGACTCTGCTATTTACATGTACATGTAATACAATATCAGATGACTATCAACAAAAACATGTATATGTATGTGGTTCATTTTGTTTTGCCATACTTCATTTTCTGATAACAGTTTAAAATGGCCAGACAGTCCATCCATTCTTTGAACAGATCCCTGGTTTCAAGCAATCCATAACTTGGTGACAAGACCTGTGACAATATTCTTTGTACATGTGGCTAGCAGGTTTACAATTGATTTTTACAAGCTAATGATTCATCTTTTTCCCTGTCACTGTCGTCTTCATTATTTAAGCTTACATGTAACTGTTGGAACAATAAATTGTCCTATAAATTGATGGGGTTTTTTTTAATTCATGGAAAAACTTCTTCCTCGCAGGTCTACTCTTTCTTGGGAAGTATGACAAGTGACACATTAAACTGTTATTGTTATTTTTTTAATTTTCTTTGGTCTTTGACTTTAGTGATGCCAATAATTTCTGAATTTCTCAGACATTTGGACTGTTAATGACGATACATTTTGAACTTGCATTAAAAATTGACACCAGACTTCATAGTCACATGTTTCTGACAATTTACCACCCCTTCAAGAGCTACATGTATTGTCAACTGGTTATCATTAATTCTGTACCACCCCTTCAAGAGATATTGTCAACTGGTCATCAATAATTCTGTACCACCCCTTCAAGAGATATTGCCAACTGGTTATCATTAATTCTGTACCACCCCTTCAAGAGATATATCATTAATTCTGTACCATTAATTCTGTACCACCCCTTCAAGAGATATTGTCAACTGGTTATCATAATTCTGTACCACCCCTTCAAGAGATATTGTCAACTGGTTATCAATAATACTGTACCACCCCTTCAAGAGATATTGCCAACTGGTTATCATTAATTCTGTACCACCCCTTCAAGAGATATTGTCAACTGGTTATCAATAATACTGTACCACCCCTTCAAGAGATATTGCCAACTGGTTATCATTAATTCTGTACCACCCCTTCAAGAGATATTGTCAACTGGTTATCAATAATACTGTACCACCCCTTCAAGAGATATTGCCAACTGGTTATCAATAATTTTGTACCACCCCTTCAAGAGATATTGTCAACTGGTTATCAATAATACTGTACCACCCCTTCAAGAGATATTGCCAACTGGTTATCATTAATTCTGTACCACCCCTTCAAGAGATATTGTCAACTGGTTATCAATAATACTGTACCACCCCTTCAAGAGATATTGCCAACTGGTTATCAATAATTCTGTACCACCCCTTCAAGAGATATTGTCAACTGGTTATCAATAATACTGTACCACCCCTTCAAGAGATATTGCCAACTGGTTATCATTAATTCTGTACCACCCCTTCAAGAGATATTGTCAACTGGTTATCAATAATACTGTACCACCCCTTCAAGAGATATTGCCAACTGGTTATCATTAATTCTGTACCACCCCTTCAAGAGATATTGTCAACTGGTTATCAATAATACTGTACCACCCCTTCAAGAGATATTGCCAACTGGTTATCATTAATTCTGTACCACCCCTTCAAGAGATATTGTCAACTGGTTATCAATAATACTGTACCACCCCTTCAAGAGATATTGCCAACTGGTTATCATTAATTCTGTACCACCCCTTCAAGAGATATTGTCAACTGGTTATCAATAATACTGTACCACCCCTTCAAGAGATATTGCCAACTGGTTATCATTAATTCTGTACCACCCCTTCAAGAGATATTGTCAACTGGTTATCAATAATACTGTACCACCCCTTCAAGAGATATTGCCAACTGGTTATCAATAATTTTGTACCACCCCTTCAAGAGATATTGTCAACTGGTTATCAATAATACTGTACCACCCCTTCAAGAGATATTGCCAACTGGTTATCATTAATTCTGTACCACCCCTTCAAGAGATATTGTCAACTGGTTATCATTAATTCTGTACCACCCCTTCAAGAGATATTGTCAACTGGTTATCATTAATTCTGTACCACCCCTTCAAGAGATATTGTCAACTGGTTATCAATAATACTGTACCACCCCTTCAAGAGATATTGCCAACTGGTTATCATTAATTCTGTACCACCCCTTCAAGAGATATTGTCAACTGGTTATCAATAATACTGTACCACCCCTTCAAGAGATATTGCCAACTGGTTATCATTAATTCTGTACCACCCCTTCAAGAGATATTGCCAACTGGTTATCATTAATTCTGTACCACCCCTTCAAGAGATATTGTCAACTGGTTATCAATAATACTGTACCACCCCTTCAAGACATAATGTAAACTGGTTATCAATAATTCTGTACCACCCCTTCACGGGATATTGTCAACTGGTTATCAAGAATTCTGTATCACCCCATTCAAGAGCTAGTGTCAACTGGTTATCAATAATTTTGTACCACCCCTTCAAGAGGTACATGTATTGTCAACTGGTTATCAATAATTCTGTATCACCCCATTCAAGAGCTAGTGTCAACTGGTTATAAATAATTTTGTACCACCCCTTCAAGAGGTACATGTATTGTCAACTGGTTATCAATAATTTTGTACCACCCCTTCAAGAGGTACATGTATTGTCAACTGGTTATCAAGAATTCTGTATCACCCCATTCAAGAGCTAGTGTCAACTGGTTATCAATAATTCGGTACCACCCCTTCAAGACATAATGTAAACTGGTTATCAATAATTCTGTACCACCCCTTCAAGGGATATTGTCAACTGGTTATCAAGAATTCTGTATCACCCCATTCAAGAGCTAGTGTCAACTGGTTATCAATAATTTTGTACCACCCCTTCAAGAGGTACATGTATTGTCAACTGGTTATCAATAATTCTGTACCACCCCTTCAAGAGATATTGTCAACTGGTTATCAATAATACTGTACCACCCCTTCAAGAGATATTGCCAACTGGTTATCATTAATTCTGTACCACCCCTTCAAGAGATAGTGTCAACTGGTTATCATTAATTCTGTACCACCCCTTCAAGAGATAGTGTCAACTGGTTATCATTAATTCTGTACGACCCCTTCAAGAGGTAGTGTCAACTGGTCATCAATAATTCTGTACCACCCCTTCAAGAGGTAGTGTCAACTGGTTATCATTAATTCTGTACCACCCCTTCAAGAGATATTGTCAGCTAGTTATCAATAATTCTGTACCACCCCTTCAAGAGATAGTGTCAACTGGTTATCATTAATTCTGTACCACCCCTTCAAGAGATAGTGTCAACTGGTTATCAGTAATTCTGTACCACCCCTTCAAGAGGTAGTGTCAGCTGGTTATCAATAATTCTGTACCACCCCTTCAAGAGATAGTGTCAACTGGTTATCAGTAATTCTGTACCACCCCTTCAAGAGATATTGTCAACTGGTTATCAATAATTCTGTACCACCCCTTCAAGAGATAGTGTCAACTGGTTATCAGTAATTCTGTACCACCCCTTCAAGAGATAGTGTCAACTGGTTATCAGTAATTCTGTACCACCCCTTCAAGAGATATTGTCAACTGGTTATCAATAATTCTGTACCACCCCTTCAAGAGATAGTGTCAGCTGGTTATCAATAATTCTGTACCACCCCTTCAAGAGATATTGTCACCTGGTTATCATTAATTCTGTACCACCCCTTCAAGAGATAGTGCCAGCTGGTTATCAATAATTCTGTATCACCCCTTCAAGAGATAGTGTCAACTGCTTATCAATAATTCTGTACCACCCCTTCAAGAGATATTGTCAACTGGTTATCAATAATTCTGTATCTACTTTACTTTATTTCCATACATGAATACATATAGAAACATAAAAAAATATATATATACATATGTCAATGGTTGTTAAAAACAATGCCATGTACAAACAAGGTTATCACAATCTCCAGGCAAACATGCACATACGTACTTCATACAGCTCTAACAATACAGAATAGTTAGTTGAGGTATCACCCCTTCAAGAGATATTGTCAACTGGTTATTAATAATTCTGTACCACCCCTTCAAGAGATACTGTCAACTGGTTATCAATAATTCTGTATGACCCCTTCAAGAGATATTGTCAACTGGTTATCAGTAATTCTGTATCACCCCTTCAAGAGATATTGTCAACTGGTTATTGCCCCTCGGCCAAAATTTGGCCGAAGGGTATTGTCGTCGTCATGTACGTCCGTCCGTCTGTCCGTCACACCTTTCTCGTTACCAAGATATCTTTAGAACGACTTACCCCAGGCACACCAAACTTGCAGTGCACATCCGTATGCTTGTGACCCAGAACCATATTGAATCTGGACCTGATTGGTTGGAAACTTTGGTGGCCATCTTTAATTTATGCGAAACCATCACAGCTTTCTTGTTACCAAGATATCTTTAGAACGACTTACCCTAGGCACCCCAAACTTGCACTGCACATCCATATGCTCATGACCCAGAACCCTATTGAATGTGGACCTGATTGGTTGGAAACTTTGGCGGCCATATTTAATTTATGCGAAACCATCACAGCTTTCTTGTTACCAAGATATCTTTAGAACGACTTACCCTAGGCACACCAAACTTGCACTGCTCATCCATATGCTCATGACCCTGAACCCTATTGAATCTGGACCTGATTGGTTGGGAACTTTGGCGGCCATATTTAATTTGCGAAATCATTAATCTTGTGTATCTTAGGTACCATTTCTCTGTTCAGTGTGAAACTTGGTATAGATCATCGATGCATCAAGAAACTTCAAAGGAATGACCAAACCAGTTTCCCTGATTCGGTGAAAACCTTGGCGGCCATCTTCAATTTATGCAAAATTTTAAATGATATATAGCTCTGATACCATTCAAGTGTTCTATGCGAAACTTGGTGTACAGCATCGATGTATCAAGAGACCTGCAATGTATAACCACCTCAGTTCCTCTGAGTGGCGGGAAGGATGGGCGGCCATCTTTAATTTATGCGAAATCATTAATGATCTGTATCTCTGATACCGTTCGAGTGCTCGATGTAAAATTTGGTATATATCATCGATGCATCAATATACTTACGATAAATGACAGTTCTGGCGTTTCTGATTGAGCGGAAACCTTGGTGGCCATCTTTAATTTATGCAAAATCTTTAATGATGTATATCTTTGATACCATTTCAGTGTTCTATATGAAACTTGGTATACAGCATCGATGTATCAAGAGACTTGCAATGAATAACCACATCAGTTCCTCTGAGTTGCGGGAAGGATGGGCGGCCATCTTTAATTTATGCGAAATCATTAATGATCTATATCTCTGATACCGTTCAAGTGCTCGATGTAAGAGTTGGTATACATTATCGATGTATCAATAGACAGTTCTGGTTTTTCTGATGGGGCGGAAACCTTGGTGGCCATCTTTAATTTATGCAAAATCTTTAATGATGTATATCTTTAATACAATTTCAGTGTTCTATATGAAACTTGGTATACAGCATCCATGTATCAAGAGACTTGCAATAAATAACCGCAAATAACCACATCAGTTTCTCTGAGTGATGGGAAGGATGGGCGGCCATCTTTAATTTATGCAAAATCATTAATGATCTCTATCTCTGATAATTTTCAAATGCTCGATGTAAAATTTGGTATACATCATCGATGCAACAGACTTATGTAATGAATACCGATTTCTCTGATTGGACAGAAACGTTCGAGACCATTTCTAATGGCAAAATTTTTCATAATCTGTATATTTGTCACTTGACTGCTTGGTGTTCCTGAAGTCTTGCTTCAAATTGAATACATTATGAATGGCTGGCGCCCAGAGCCGAGGGGTTTTCAGATGCGCAGCTTCGTATCAATAATTCTGTATCACCCCTTCAAGGGATATTGTCAACTGGTTATCATTAATTCTGTATTCTGTATCTCTTCAAGAGTTATTGGCAACTGCACTCTTAAAACACAAATGTTACATCTAACATCTAGAGGGTGGAGGTGGGAAAACATTTAGAAAGTGTTGTTTCAGCAGCTTAAAATGTTGCATTTAACACTTAAAAGTGGTGAATATAACACTTTCTAAATGCTTTCCCTGCATTTAACACTTAAAAGTGGTGAATATAACACTTTCTAAATGCTTTCCCTCCTCCAACACCCTAGATGTCAAACCTAACATTTGCATTTTGAGAGTGTGGTTATCAATAATTCTACATGGAGCCTCCAGCCTCATTGTGTGAAAAAAGAAAAGAAATTCTTTTGAGTTTTATCAGAATACTACAGGCGATGACGAAAGCCTGAATTACCTTGTATGGTCTCGTTTATCATTTCACGCTGGGATGTGTCCTCGGTCAACCACAGAGGCATTATCAGAACCACTAATGTGTTATCTGAACAGTATACCTTTAGAGATCCTGCTTCTGAAATATTAATCAGGTTTGGACCATCATTTCTGACAATTTTCTAAGGAACTGCATCATGGAACCTCTCAATAAAACACAGTTAGGAAAAGTCAATAGAAAAATTATGCCATTATTATACAACTGCTATCATGGTAAGGATTTCTTGATAACCAATCACAACTGAATTTTAGTTCAGAACTTTCTAACTATCAAATATTTCTTCCAACATGCTTGTCCAATAAACATGTTTTTTTTTATGGATTTCTTTATTATGTATCACAAGTGAATTTAGTCCAGAACTTTCAAACTTTCAGATCTCTTCCAACATGCATGTCTAATAAACATGTTTATTTGTGGTTTTCTGGTTTGTGGTTTTCTCAAAACTTTGGTTGAACTTGAGCAAGCAACTGTAGAACGGTTGAATTTTGACGGTTCTAAGAATAAAGTGTACATGTACATATATAATCATGATAATATGTAACCTGTTCTGGGGATTTTTTATGATAGAAAAAGATAATCTACAAAGGATGTTACGGTAATTCCCAGAATAATTCGATCACCGGAAGCGCAGCAAAAATGGCTTATATCTGGAAATATTCTTCGTGGCACCAGCTACAGAGTGTCACATTTTATCTTTCTATGGCTTTTCTTCAATTTGAAAGAAGAATGGGAATGCTGCTTTTCCTCAGTGTTTGAATACCCGAGTTGAAAAGTCCACTTCCTGTGATTGAATTATTAGGCCAATTACCGTACACGGTTTAGATAGGTTTTGGCCTCAAGAAAAACTACACCTTATCCCTATGAAAGAATTTTTTCTTAATGTCACAATCTCACCAAAATGCATCCGGACTTTACCATGATTTGCGGTTTGGAGTGTCAAAATGAAATATCGCGTACGAAAGAAATCTTTCCGTTTAGAACTTAACAACCAGGCTCTCTTCATCACATACAAAAACGATATCATGTATGGTATGTAATTCTGATGTTAATGGCCTGGAATTTCTGATACATGAATTAATGATTTTCTTTTCGTGTGTTTGGCGTCTCGGTTCTTTCAAGCGAAGGCACGTTGTTGGTTGCACAAAAGCTACAAGTAGCTGACTGCCCAGCTGAAGGATTTTATATAAACTGTTGTCCACTATACTGTACAGTGATGCAGTCAGTTGGGAAATGTGCTTTCCAAATTTATGGACATGCCAACACAAGGGCCAGTAAATCGTGATTAATTTTTCCGTAGAAGTTTTTTCTGACAAATGTGTATGCTGACTGGTTTTTCAAGAGATTTCTTGCCTTCCTGGGAGCTAGGACTGTAATACTAATTTCCATTTTGGTCCTTGAAGTGGTCGAAGATTTAATGGCCGTTGTTCATGGTGTCGTGGTCTCACTGATTACTCCCCATTATAATGCACTGACCCATTGATGATCATGTTAGATGCCAGATTGGTCCAAACTGTCATTCACCCTAGCTACAACGTTATCTACAGTTCAACATGTGGTAGATTATCAGACCAACAATCCCAGAAAAAAGCAGCATTATACATTGTATCTGATATGGAGTCGTAATTTACCCCCCCCCCCCCTCCCAAAAATCCAGATTTTCTGGATCGCCCTCCCTATCACACACAAACATACACTACCAGCGTACAATGTACCCCCTCCTCAATGTGTGTATATATATCGATGATTATTCAGGCTGGCGTATTCTACCCCAGCAAACAATCGCCCTTTGTGGTGTGCTCAGGCAGCCTGCTTCTGGCCCAGACAGCCTCTTCACTCGAGATGATGTCATAAATTTGTAACACTCGCCATTATGTTTGCTCTTCTTTTGGTTTTAAAATACATCTATTTGTCGGAGCTGTAAATTTAATTCATGAGAGGCTTGCCAATGATTGTAAAATATTGAGAAAAAAAACTGTGCAGACAAGGAGCCATAAATATCGGTAAAGGGTTGGGTGGGCACGAGTTCCTGTAAGTGCTTCAATGCATTTTGCTGAGAAGCAAGAGGAACTTGATAATATCACTTGTCTTTATTGTACCATGTAAGCGTCCTGTCTCTGTCTTCGTGCTGTCCACAGTGTTGTGGAGGGTGTCTGGTTCCATGCTGCTTCAAAGATTTCTTCTTTGAAGTAGCAGGAATGCAACTTGGTTGGGTGGTGCTTAGTTGGTTTATCGCGATAATATTGTTGAAAGCGATGTTCACTCACTCACTCGATAAACAATTAAAATGCTCGATGTAATTCTTGGCGGCAGGCGGATTTACACATGAAAGATAAAATTAAATTTGAAACCCTCTGGAGTTATAAGAAATTGAGTAGATTATGTTAGTACGGCCCTTCATCTGTAATTATTCCATGTTCATTGTTGATTATATGGAATTATATCTCGACTATAAACTTCTTCAATATAGATCACCCATGCACACACAAAGAATTAGAACACTGAAATTCACTGATTAACTTGGCATAATAGAGGAGGAGAGTGACTCCGAAAACACAGAATTAAAGCTTCGCCTGCTTTTGCATCTTCCCCAAAAGTCTTGATCCGTCAGTTTGAATGCCTTTCTGATCTGATTATACATTTCATCCACAAAAGAAAATCTATGTAAAAACATTTCCTAAATTGGCAGTTTGACAATATTGATCTATCGCCTTCTAATCTGATCAACGACATCTGATTTGAATGGGGAGACTTTGGCTGTTTGTTTGTCTGGTCATCTTTGATTAGTCCGTCTCTAGCTTTGATTATCTTGGCCTGGCAGCTTTACTGGGAGAATATTGAACCTGTATTGATGAACATTCAGTCTGTGACAGGAGGTCTGCATACAAACAGAGAGTCAGTGATGGAGATTTTATTGGCGTGTGACATAAGAATACAGCTTTTTCAATGGATCACGCGATATTGCATGTGCAACCTGGCATAGTGCCAAGGAGACTCAAAGAATTGAATGAAAACAATAATCAGCTTCGTATTACCTCCCTTGAATGCCACACTCCACCATGTGAAGCTGGGGACCACCAGGGAGCTTCTGCGCCTCTGCAAAATTTAACCTGGCCAATATCCAGGATTATCCAAAATTTGAGTGTTACAACTCGGCTGGAATCCATTCGTTGGCATTCAGGCCATCCACAATTATATTTGTGTTTCCAGTAACCAACGTTTAGATAGGTAGGCAGGAATTTTTATTTTTTATGATCTCTTTTATTTCATTTTTTGTAAACTTTTCACCTTTTTATAGGATTTCATGGGGTACTGATGGCAAACGTAGTTGAAAAAAATACCTACCAAAGTTTTTTTTAAACTGCAAAATTTTAGCCTTTGGGTAGGTAGGGGTTACTAGAAACAGAAATATTTTTGTGAATGGCTTCAGTTTCAAACTGGATTATGGACTATCTTTGATATCCTGGATTATAGTGCACATGCATCTAATTGGCATATCCAGTTGACTGGATATCCAGAATTATTATCCTATTGACTGGATACTGGATATCTAGGATTATCCTATTGACTGGATACTGGATATCTAGGCTTATCCTACTGGATATCTAGGATCATCCTATTGACTGGATATCCAGGATTATCCTGTTGACTGGATACTGGATACCCAGGATTATCTTGAAGCACTGAAAAGATTTTCCAAGTAATCAGATAATGCACGATTTTGTTCCAGGATATATAATTAATATAAAAGAATCTTGAATTATCCTAGACCATGGTTCAACATCATCTCAGATTTAAACTATACACCAACTCAATGATATGTCTGGGTTTATGTACATTTAGTAGGTCAATGGAATAGAACAATGTTTGAGCGCTTTTTGCAACTAGCATGAAATTTGGTACAATCATTACAATGGTGATTGATTCTGGCTGTAGAAGCAAGCATGTCCAGAGAAGAAATTGGTAAAAAAAACACGAAAGTCTGATTTTCAATACGGTGTGATGACATCAGAGCTGTCAACTGTTTTTGTTTGTTTTTTTTGAATACATTGACCCTTGAATATATTATGGGAAGTGACAATGCCCTAACCCTATTTGTTACATGTAGGATAATCTGCAAAATAGTTTGCGAATTACAGGCTTGTGAAGTTATTCTGAATCAGGAACAATTTTCCTATAGATGGTTGGTGTAGCCAATGGGGGTTTCCGAAACCTCAAATTCTAGCAGACGATCTCTTTTCAACCCTGTTTGCACACATAGAACAGGAGAATATATCATTGGATTTATTAGTGTGAAACTGCTACATTTCTAATATACACCAAATATTCTTTGATGAAATTTTGTTCTTGTTTTAATATTTGCTAACATGAGTAGTGTGACTAACCTCACAGCCCTGCGAAGTAGGGTGAGGAAGATGACTTGGGGGTTCAAGCGTAATGTTATAGGTCACCTAAGTAGGTCAAATTTTCATCAAAAGTAGGTCAGCTCAGAACTTGCTGGTAACAGTCTCTTGATGCACCCTCATGCCAAAAATCAAGGCTTTAATGTCAACGGTTCTCCTTATTTTGCCAACGAAAGGATTCGGATGGACTGACTCACTCATTACCGGACAATTTGCAAATGAGAGCCTACTTCGTAGGAACATACAAGTATACTTACAATACAGCAAATCAAAGATGGCAGCCAGGCTGCAAAATAAACAACCAAATTTGAAGCTAAATGGTATTCAGAACTTTCTCTATGTTTTTGTGGTTTTATTTGGTTTGTGCATTGATTCTGTTGATCTCTTCGCCTCATGTACATGTATATGTTGTCCATTTCATGAACTGCGTTCATTACAAAAAAGCACTTCCATCTGAATCTTTTAATGCATGTGATGACTTATGTAACCATGGTAAACCCATGTACTAAACCAGTAAAACCAGATTGTTACTGATAAACATGCACCGAGACATATCTCCTATATTTGTGCTTAAGCTAGGTAATTGATTATAGGTGTGGCACACCTGAGGTTTCTCACATCCTGGATTAAGCTGATTAGATACCCATCCTTCTTCACCTCTAAGGTTTCATTTGATTGACAGTTTAAAATATATGTACATAAACCTAATACTTCCGAGCGAATTAATTAAAAACTGTCAATGTATTATTGTATGGGGCCTATTGAAGCCGTAGTATCTTTATAAGGGATGGGAATCTGGTGTATCAAAGAGTGCTCAAAGTGTTCACTAACAATCTTAGCTTTCTATTAACTTGATTAAATATATCGGTTAAAAATTGATTCATTTTTATTCCCTTTTGTTCTACCTATAAGGGATGATCTTCCCAATCCTAAGCTGTAACACAATTAAGTAGACAGCTCTGTGACTTCAGTGCGCTTACCACCAAATTAAATGTAGTTCAATGTAAGATACATGTACATGTATATAACTACAGGGATATAACCACCAGGGTTTACCAGCTGAATCCTTTAGTGCAGTCTTCAATCTCATATTTCTATTGATTATAAAATCTGTTTGCAGCAGGAAGCCATTATGGAAATGATCATGTTAGTTTCCCCTAATAAAAAAATGTGAAGGAGCAGAGATGATGTAATACATTATCGGTACAGCTGTTACCAGCCAAAGTCTCATCAATAATCGTAGCATTTTTTTACAGCTTTTTCTCATTTTCATGTAAGCATCTGCCTTCTGTGGCCAGAATAGAGATTTATTAATGATCTTTATGACTTAGCCAAATGTCACCTCCATCCGTTAAAAGAAGGTGTGTGCATAATGGAGGTTGTGCATAATCTGAAGCAGTGATATGATGTTAGAAATGGTACCCTGGGACTGTATTAGGAGAGGGATGATGTTATATAGTTAGCAGGCCTGAACAAATTGTGTAACCTTTAGTTCATTTCAAGCAATTGATTCTGATCTGCCATTTTTGCATATTTTGGTTTAACATTGCCATCCCAGCATGTATCTCTTAAAAGAGTTACGTACACAAACTGTAATTTGTCTAAACCCTGCTACATGTATAGGGGCTGATGCAATAACCGTAATGTGCTTACTATAAAAGCAGATTGTTTGTTGTTTTTGTCCTGGTCGTGTACGTCCGTCCGTCTGCCCGTACCTGATTAGACGGAAACCTTAGGGGCCATTTCTAATTGCAAATTTTTTTATAATCTGAATGTTTGTCTCTGGACTGCTTGATGTTGTTGACGTCTTCAAAGTAGTACGGTTCAAATTGAGTACATTATGAATTGCTGGCGCCCGGAGTCTAGGGTTTTTCAGAGTTTTTTTGCACAGATTCATATTTTGTCCTAATGTTATCCAGCTGTCATCTGTGCCAATCATTTGTCCTCCATGTATGACCACACCAAAGGTCCTTCATGTGAAATCTGTTGATCTTGTTCATGCTTTCTATGGATGATAATTAATAACATCATGTACTGTAACTGTAGTAGGTCATTGTCAATAAATATACCATACATGAAAATCAGGTGCCTACAGTTACAGTTATGGGAAATCATAGAAATTACAAGCGTCTGGTCCGTCATTCATAATTCAGCCGTCGTCCATTAGAGAATATCCCAGGGATTCATAGAAGTCCAAATTTTACGAACCGAAATCCAGAAAATTGAGTTTCTTTACAGTCAAATTGAGTTAAAATATAATTTATCGGCATTTTTTCCCCCTAAAATTGAGTATATAAATTTTTTACAAACCAGGGTCATTTTTCCCCCCGAAGTTAGGTATATAATTTTTTTTACAAACCAGGGTAAATATTATCTTCTATGAACCTTGTTTACTGTTACCAATTGATGTATTTTTAACCTTTTGCGTAATTAAAATCATTTTGTGTTATTGATTGCGATTACTCATTTCCATTATGTTGTCAGAAAGAAACGATGAAAAACAAAATCATACTAGTTTATAAAATAGTTACACGATGATTGTATTAGATTCCACAAATGGATTCAACCTAAACATTTTTACTGCATTGTAAGTATACATGTAAAAACTCTAAATATATTTTTTTTTTTGTATCTTTGTATTGCATATGAAAAACAAATCATTTGGGACTGTCTGCATTGCAAAACAAAAGATATAAATAAAATCTGACCACTGTCAAGCAGTTGATGTTAACGTAAGACAAACAATTATTATTAATGATCCTTATAAAGAGTAGGCCGAACAATTTGCCATGGATGTATATCAGATTATGAAAAACATTAAAAAATAAGTAAATTCCTGATATTTTTGCCTCACATAGTTTTCACGGCGATGTTTTTTACAGTGAAAGATCAAAATTACCACAAAAAAAAATCAAGAGCCACAGACATAAGCAAGAAGTGCAGTGCCGTTAAATTTAAAATCTTGACCTCAAATAAACTGACTTCTGAAGAAATGCGTGTTCTCAACGTAAAAGGTCGACTGCGTTGCTGTTGTTGTTGTTGTTCATGACAGGTCTCATGCAGGCAATGTCTCTGAAGAAACGATCCATTTTTATTTTCATAAATTTCTTACCGCTTAATTCTACTTCTCCTGGTGTGCTGTCTCTGGGAAAATTGTTTGTCATTCTAATTATGAATGAATCCGAATCAAAATTATCTGCTAAATAAACTCCAAACGTCCCAGGTTTCATTTTCCATTTGATGACCGCATGTTAGCATTCACACTAGCGCCATCTGGCGCCAAGTCGGGAACCTTTACAGAGAGCATTCAAGGCTTCCAAAAAATAAACGAGCAAAGGTTTCCGAGGTGTAGTTTGCGCGTTACGTCATCAAAACATGTGAAGAAGCCCCGCAACTGTCCGTTTTGCAGCAAGACGAAACGATGTCTCGGTGTTTTCTGATTACAGGTCAGCTATTTGACTTGAATTTCCGTGAAATATTGAATAAATCTCCCTGAATGAACACCACACTGATTACGCTAAGCTTTGATTGCGCGAATCCAAATAGATTCCCGCAAGTTCCATTTTAGGCGAGTCTTTACGCGAATCGATTCCCGTCGAAATTCTACCCCGACAGATTCACATTTGCTACCGCGACCATGGTGCTCATTTGAGTTTTACCAGATGATTTCCCGACAATCGTGCATTGAAATTTCGAATTTATGAAGCTTGAAAATTCAGTTTCCGGAGCTTGAAAATTCAGTTTCCAACACACAAATTGAGTATAAATATTTTGGTGAAAAACGTTGATTTTTTTCTCAAAAAAAATGAGTTTTGAACTGAAAAATTCTGTTTTTAAACTCAATCTACGAACCGAAATTCGGTACGTAGAACCGACGTGAATGAATCCCTGTATCCGCGTCCATAATCCGAAGACCTATTCCATATTCCATATAACAGTATTAGCACCAAATTCAAAAAAACAATCATAGTATACATAAACATAGGCGTGTTTCCTGCAAGAGAGAAGTGAGTCAATTAAGTCATTGAATTTGACAATTGATTTTCCAGGCTTGGAACGTCATGGAATTTTGTGTCTGCGTTATTTAAAACTTATTTAACATAACGGTTCATACATTTTGTGAATTCTGGTTTATTTGGTTAGATTAACAGATTTTTCATTTCTTTCATTTTTTTAATATTCCCCTTCTTTACATGCCGTTATCTTCTTGTGTTTGATGTGGTGGTCAGATCTGATATATCGGTAAGCACTCTTCTGTCAAAATAAATTGTGTTGTTAATCTGATCATGTATGTCCATGAATGGGTCGTGGCAAACTCATGGAATTTATCCCAAAAAGGTCATGGAATCAAGTCCTGGTATTTCAGTCCTCAAACAGGTTATAAGCTCCTCTCTAAAATACAAGTAAAAGGTCATTTTTGCTCAATAATGTCAAGAATATATTGAAATAAGAGACATCTGCCACAGGCAACCATGGCCATATATATATATATATTCGCATCGGATGACATTTAAATACGAAAGTGTCATCTGTCTGATGCATAAAAATAGATGTACATTTTCATTGGAAAATCACTGACATCTAAGCTAAGTCATTTTGGAGAGTTACATGTGTATGATGGATACATGTAAATCAAAAGTTAGTAAACAAAAACACCTTTTTTACCTCCATTTTAGCGAGGTAGTTCTCTCCAGTCTCTCTAAGATGTAAGAAATCTGACAGTGTGGGGTACCGATACTGTTTTGGAGGAGAGCTGTGACGGGAAGTTAATGGGACTTCCTGAATCACTCTTTGTCAGTCTGTGTAGCAGGGGTATAGCACACATGAATAAGTAAAAGGCTTGTCAGTATGTCCACTTTAGAGTGGCAAGCCTTTAATTCCACACTGGACATGTATATGCAGCCCTCACAATTAGGAAAATTCTCCACGGCAAAAGAATTGCTGAGGAGAAATCAATTGGCCACGGCAAAAAAGGGCTTCACCACGGCATTTTTTTTTGCAGTAGATCTAGTTTTGACTACGATAATTAAATGACTTGCCCAGGATGTTTGCTGGAATTCACAGATTTTCCACTACAATTGGATGCATTCATTTTTGTCATATCAGAAGTTCATAAAATACAGATGAACTTCTGGTCATATGTACTGACCATTGAGCAAAAATTCAAGTTTTTTGTTTGGGGTAACATAGCATTGCTACAAACCATGCGTTGGTAGGTCAATTTTTAGTTTTATTATTTTAATTTTAGTTCTCAATTGAACTTTTTCATGATCACATACCTGGTGACATTATTGCTTCATGGGAGTAGAGACAGTACGAGATGTGCGAAACAGAGAAAATATTAATTACCACTTGTGTGGATTAGAGTTTTCCTGGTTAACAGATATAACTTCAATATAAGATAGTTTCAGGAATACCCTATATTTCTTAGATGAATTAAAAAAAAAGGTAAAATAAAAAAACCCCTAAAGTTATAGGTGGGGGGGCCTGTAGGGTTAATCAAACAAACAATATTTTAAATTTTGCCTTGGCTTCTTTGCAAACAAGAATGAATAAAAACTCCGATTTTCCTAACTCCTTCTGGTAAAGTTTTTGTATTCCGCCTCCAGAATGTTCCGCACATCCAACGACAGCTTAATATTATTGCCGCTTCTTGGTGTGCCGCGAACTTGCCCATATAGTCGGCCGGAGGCATTCCAGTTTTTTATTACCTCAGGTTCCAGCTATCCATTTATCCGATACGGCGATAGTGACAAAGCCACGCGGTCGTAACATGTTGGCCGATCTTGCACGCCTCAAAAAGTAAAGAAAATTTCAAGCACAGTTTCCACCATTGTCCGCCAGTTCAGGCTTTATGCACGACAACCTCAAATTTCACCATTTCGTCAGCATCTTCATGCTCTCGTACGATGGCAAAGCAAAACAAATTGTCACTGTCAAAACTTTTAAATACCGCTGTGCAGGAGAATGGTAATTGGAGGGGCTTACGTGGAGTACGGTAACCCCAAATGTCGGGCAAATTATATTTCGGGTAATGTATGAAAACATGGAGTATATAAGATATTTAGTGCCAGCTGTAAATAATTAATTTAAGATTACTACTCAGTTCACTATTTCAGGTTGCCGTGCCATTCATAATACAATAATACATAATCCTAACTGTACGTGAATTCCCCTTCATCGTAACCCTCATCATTCCCTAGAGCACTCTCCTCATATGCGGTCGCCTGTGCTATTGCGACAACGAAGAAACGCCAGTGGAGAAATGCCCTGCATGCTGGAGAGTGACAGACATCCAATTGAAGATCTGTGCTTTCTAGATCGGGAATGATCGGCTGTCTGTGACTGTCAGTTCTTGGAAAAGTGCATTTTGCCAACCGATGTCTCCAAATTATGCAATCAAACAACCACAGCACCAGTAGCTGTCTCGTTTATTAAAACCAACTTTATTAGCAAGAAAAGCCAGTTCAAGGAGACGTATTTTACCATCGACCGTATGTTGTTTACTGACAACAACAACAACAACATCACTTTACGACCCACGGCAAAAAAACTGCCGACGCGAAGTGATTTTACCCCAGCATTTACCACGGCAATTGCCGTTTGCCGTGGCTAATTGCGAGGGCTGTATATGTCATTGTCTATTATAGTGAGATTGATGACCTGATAATGATAGGGCCTACATGTACATGTACTTTTATGCTAACAGTAAAGTGAAGCAAAAATCTCTTATCTGCTTATGTTGTTCTGTTGGGATTTGAATGGAGTGATACATAGACAGACTACCTGGCACCCTTGGAACAGCTCGACTGAAGAAAATAGATCTGTGTCTGAACTACAATTGATATTATTGATTACTGGACAATAAGCCATCATGGTTGATGGTACATGTACTCTGTAAGGTGATGAATAGGTTAACATTGAATACATTTTTGGTATACATATGGAGACCATGGAGTATATAGAATTGTCAGGCTGACCAGAATAATGGTCTGTGCTGTGAGACTAGAGACAAAGTAATGATAAGGCCAAACAAAATAATATGTGTGTTTACTGTTACCCGACCCTACCTAGCAAAAATGCACCTATCCTCCGCCTTTTTGCGACTTGGGCAAAAAAAATGACCGAAATACGGCGACCCAGTCCATTTACATGGCCGAGTCCTTATTTTTCAGGTTTAACTTTTTAAACATCCATCGAATGCTGAAAGACCTCTGCTGTGATAGGTCAATTGCTCACAAGCTGTTGCACCTCCGCCAATCAGATATCTACTTCCATCTGACATCGCCCGATGCAGCCAGCATGATGGTAGTATCCATGCAGCGAAGATTTGTTGATTTGTAGATATTTTTCCGGTTTAATCGATGATAACATGAACATTTGACGGAATATTCGACCTAAATATATGGAAAAAAAAATATGAGCTAATTTTTTGCAATGTGCCTACCAGTACCCTAAAAAAATATGTCATAAAATTTTGGAGCAAATAAAAGAAAAATGCCTACCTATCTTCCCTATTTTCAAAATGCATGTAACAGTAAACACACATATTATTTTGTTTGGCCTAAGCTATGACGTATGTACATGTACATATAAGGTTCTGTCCTCCCAACTCCAGACACCTCTATCTTGTCGCATTAACTCAGGATTTTGTTGGACTTTGGAGCAATGATTGGATTTGAGCGCTGTGATCTACTGGGAGATATAGACAGTGATTTGATCACCGCAGACTTCTCCAGTCTCATCCATTATCCGTTTCTGTGACAGCTATATTGGCGATTATTCACCTCGAAGTTGCTTGAAAGTTGTCATCCCTGAGACTGAGGGCTTTAGTTCTGAAAAGACGGGATACGAGAAGCGATGGAGCTATTCCAAAGCTATCATTTCTATACAGATAGCTGAATTTTATGAAATCTCATATTCAATTTCCATGAAATATTTTGCAGGTGTGCTGACAGGAATCAGATTCATGGATTCCTGTGGAAAAGCAAGCCCCAACCCATATATTCCCAGGTGATATTCCAACCCCTATATTCCCAGGTGATATTCCAACCCATACATTCCCAGGTGATATTCCAACCCATACATTCCCAGATGATATTCCAACCCATACATTCCCAGGTGATATTCCAACCCATACATTCCCAGATGATATTCCAACCAAAACATTCCCAGGTAATATTTCAACCCATACATTCCCAGGTGATATTTCAACCCATACATTCCCAGATGATATTCCAACCAAAACATTCCCAGGTGATATTCCAACCTATACATTCCCATGTGATATTCCAACCCATACATTCTCAGGTGGTATTCCAACCTATACCATCCCAGGTGATATTCCAACCTATACATTCCCAGGTGATATTTCTACCCATATATTCCAAGGTGATATAGCAACTCATAAATTCCCAGATGATATTCCAACCCATACAATCCCCAGTGATATTCCAACTCATACATTCCCAGGCGATATTCCAACCCATAAATTCCCAGGAGATATTCCAACCTATACAATCCCAGTTGATATTCCAACCAGGTGATATTCCAACCCCTACAATCCCAGGTGATACATGTATCCAACCCATACATTCCCAGGTGATATTCCAACCCATACATTCACAAGTGATATTCCAACCACAAACATTTCCAGGTGATATTCCAACCCATACATTCACAGGTGATATTCCAACCCATACATTCCAAGGTGATATTCCAACCCATACATTCCCAGGTGATATTCCAACTCATGCATTCCCAGGTGATACCCCAACCCATACATTCCCAGGTGATATTCCAATCCATGCATTACCAGGTGATATTCCAACCCATATATTCCCATGTGATATTCCAACCCATGCAATCCCAGGTGATATTCCAACCTGTACATCCCCAGGTGATATTCCAACCCATACATTCCCAGGTGATATTCCAGCCCATACATTCCCAGGTGATATTCCAACCCATACATTCCCAGGTGATATTCCAGCCCATACATTCTCAGGTGATATTCCAACCCATACATTCCCAGGTGATATTCCAACCCATACATTCTCAGGTGATATTCCAACCCATACATTCCCAGGTGATATTCCAACCCATACATTCCCGCGTGATATTTCAACCAAAATATTCCCAGGTGATATTCCAACCCATGCATTACCAGGTGATATTCCAACTCATACATTCCAAGGTGATATTCCAACCCATACAATCCCAGGTGATATTCCAACCTATACATTCCCAGGTGATATTCCAACCTATACATTCCCAGGTGATATTCAAACTCATACATTCCCAGGTGATATTCCAACCCATACATTCTCAGTGATATTCCAACCCATACATTCTCAGGTGATATTCCAACCCATACATTCCCAGGTGATATTCCAACCCATACATTCTCAGGTGATATTCCAACTCATGCATTCCCAGGTGATATCCCAACCCATACATTCCCAGGTGATATTCCAATCCATGCATTACCAGGTGATATTCCAACCCATATATTCCCATGTGATATTCCAACCCATGCAATCCCAGGTGATATTCCAACCTGTACATCCCCAGGTGATATTCCAACCCATACATTCCCAGGTGATATTCCAGCCCATACATTCCCAGGTGATATTCCAACCCATACATTCCCAGGTGATATTCCAGCCCATACATTCTCAGGTGATATTCCAACCCATACATTCCCAGGTGATATTCCAACCCATACATTCTCAGGTGATATTCCAACCCATACATTCCCAGGTGATATTCCAACCCATACATTCCCGGGTGATATTCCAACCAAAACATTCCCAGGTGATATTCCAACCCATGCTTTACCACGTGATATTCCAACCCATACATTCCAAGGTGATATTCCAACCCATACAATTCCAGGTGATATTCCAACCTATACATTCCCAGGTGATATTCCAACCTATACATTCCCAGGTGATATTCCAACCCATACATTCTCAGGTGATATTCCAACCCATACATTCTCATGTGATATTCCAACCCATACATTCTCAGGTGATATTCCAACCCATACATTCTCAGGTGATATTCCAACCTATACATTCCCAGGTGATATTCCAACCCATACATTCCCAGGTGATATTCCAACCCATACATTCCCAGGTGATATTCCAACCCATACATTCCCAGGTGATATTCCAACCCATACAATCCCAAGTGATATTCCAACTTATACATCCCCAGGTGATATTCCAACCCAAACATTCTCAGGTGATATTCCAATCCATACATCCCCAGGTAATATTCCACCCAAATATTCCCAGGTGATATTCCAACCCATACATTCCCAGGTGATATTCCACCCAAATATTCCCAGGTGATATTTCAACCCATACATTCCCAGGTGATATTCCCGAGTTACTTTATTGACTGGGCTAAAGGAAAATTCCTCCTGCAGTCTCAGGTTTTATGGAGAGTGATCACTCTCTCTTTTTGACTTGCCTAACTTTGGTACGTCCGTCTTGTATGATACCGTCAATCGGGTACAGTATGCGTGCAATATACTTGCTCCATTTCAATACTTGGTTAAATGGTTCCACATGCGTAGTCCCATGCATGTTGTAAGGGATTGACGTATCATACATGATGGATAGACCCTAACTTTTCCCTCATGAGAGTTCAGGGAAAGTGAAAGTGAAAATGGTTTGGAGAGTAATACTGATGAGCCTATAATCACTCTCGCGATACCATTAACACTATCACAATACAAAATACATGTAGGAGAGTGGTCAACAGCTCTCGCGAAGTTTACAAACTCGAGAGACTGCTCCTGCTGAAAACAACAATTGACTGAGTGTCTCCCAACCTCATTACACTAAAACATACACATGTACAATTTAACTTTCATTGACAGAGATAAAATCAAAATGTGGTTTTTGCACATTTAACACCTTCATAATGTGGGACTTGAGTTAATCGTTAAAACAGTTTCCTGTATATCAAACCATTACTTTTATCATTAAATTTATAGGTTATATATGGCATGTATTGTACATGTAAGTGCTTTCATGGAGAAGTAGTCCTGAGTCATTTTATATATATAGTAATTAGTATATCATATTTGAAAGCTTTCAAAATGCTTCAATACAGTGTTCTCTATCACAAATTTACAGCAGTTTGGGACAATGGAAAGTTTATCGACAGGACATCATCTACATGTTATTTAAATGCTCATGAAATATGTATGTATTCTAGTCCCATGTCGTGACTGGTGTACATGTACATGTATGTATTCTAGTCCCATGTCGTGACTGGTGTACATGTACATGTATGTATTCTAGTCCCATGTCGTGACTGGTGTACATGTACATGTATGTATTCTAGTCCCATGTCGTGACTGGTGTACATGTACATGTATGTATTATAGTCCCATGTCGTGACTGGTGTACATGTACATGTATGTATTCTAGTCCCATGTCGCACTGGTGTACATGTACATGCATGGCTCCCAGTCCCATGTCGTGACTGGTGTACATGTACATGTATGTATTCTAGTCCCATGTCGTGACTGGTGTACATGTACATGTATGTATTATAGTCCCATGTCGTGACTGGTGTACATGTACATGTATGTTCATGGAACAATTGAGGAATGACAATTACACCACTGGGAGAAATCAATATTACATCCCTGTCATGGCTTCACCATTATGGGAACAAAATATATAGAATTTTGACACGGATGTGTCATTGTTCTCTATCAATATATATAACACTTGTCATTTTCAGTCTCTTTTAGGCCATTACAAATTAATTGTATTTGTCTTGTAACCATCATAATTTACATGTACCACACCATGCAGTACCAGTACTCATAACTATTTCATATTTTTGAGAAGTTCCTAATACCTAATCAGGTTTGAAAATCTTAAGTCTTCACCAACTCCGTCTAGCAACAACATACATGTACATTTATGAACAACGGGGGACTAGCACAATCTGTTCTTCCCTGACTCCGTCTAACAACATGAACAAATAGGACTAGCACAACTGCCTTTCCCTGACTACCTAACAACATGAACAACGGGGGACTAGCACAATCTGTTCTTCCCTGACTCCGTCTAACAACATGAACAACAGGGGACTAGCACAATCTGTTCTTCCCTGACTCCGTCTAACAACATGAACAACGGGGGACTAGCACAATCTGTTCTTCCCTGACTCCGTCTAACAACATGAACAACGGGGGACTAGCACAATCTGTTCTTCCCTGACTCCGCCTAACAACATGAACAACGGGGGACTAGCACAATCTGTTCTTCCCTGGCTCCGCCTAACAACATGAACAACGGGGGACTAGCACAATCTGTTCTTCCCTGACTCCGCCTAACAACATGAACAACGGGGGACTAGCACAATCTGTTCTTCCCCGACTCCGTCTAACATGAACAATGGGGGACTAGCACACTAGCAACCATCCAATCAGATTATGTGATTGTCACTTTTGGGTCCGGAGTTAACCAATCAACTGACAGAAGAAGTGCTTCCTGTTCTTCTTTTGATCCAATTGTGCAAGTCTCCCATTGCAAAACAAATAAACTATCATATTTACACACATCCATGTTTATGACAAACCTAAGACAAAAACCCCCAAACCATTTTCCTTGACAAAAAAGTGAGTGGGTGAGTAAGTAGGATTTAACATCGTTTTCAACAATGTTTCAGTCATATCACGACGGTGCCTACGTGTGCCAGGGCATGAGAGTGTCCACAGTTCCTATTATCCTGGACACTGATCAGCTCCCCCAGTACAGCACGCGGCCACCTATCCATGTATTGACCGGGCTCAACGTTGCTTAACTTTGATGATATGATGAGAACCGGTGTGCCCAATGTGATACGCCATACTCCTTGACAAAGAAAAGGAAGATACATATGTACACTAAAACCTGTGTATGCTGACCCTGCTTGGACTAGATTGTATTGTTGGTCTTGACAGGCTTCTCATTTATCAGGCTTCAAATAGTTAAACAATGGTATTTAAAGGTTGATCAGTTACCCAGGTTTTGGTATTCAAAGACCTGTGTCACTGTATATACAAGAAATTGCCTAATTTGAAACATATTTTAAAAAGTTGAGGAAAACAAAAACACATTAAAACTTATCATGCCATATATACCCATACTGACCCAACTTACTGCTCGTTTGTTACTGGAAACACAATTATTATTGTGAATGGACTTTAGAGTATATAAAATCAGAATACTGACTATAAACCCTGCACCTGTTCTTTCCCAGTGGTAATTAATATTGTAATATCAATTCTAAAGGGTAAACAAAATGAAAAGCTCTCAATTATACATATTCTGGTGTCTAATACTTGTATATCATTTTTGCCTCAATTGGGGGAATGTTTCAGACTTGGTGGTGTAAGGTATTTATTTACCATAAGTATTGGGAATGGTTACGTGTATACATGTAGTTGGTACATGTAGGTGTGAAACCATCAAATGTCAGTTGCAAATTGGATTCTCTAGCCTACATGGCCTGTACAAATACATATTCATTTCATGGTGAGACTGTTAAGTTCCCTTTTACCCCAGCCTGCCCTGATGTACATGTAATACAATAAATGAACATGATACACCGGGGGATTTTCAGTTCTCATTTTGGTTTCATCGTTTTGTGAGCAGTATAGATATATTGACACGCACAATCTCCTGGGTTGTCATTTTCGATTTCTCACATCACTAGGGTATATTAGAATATTGACTGCAATAATGGGATTGGCTGTAACTGTGTTAATGTACCTCCTACTGTAGGTGTCTGACATTACAATTGTTCAGGGAGAGTAGAATGGCAATAACTGATCAATCTCATGTATATACATTGTCTATTTTGTTGTGATACATGTAAATGAGGTATATTGGTGAAACTTTCAGATATTTTTAGTTGTATTCTAGTTTAGAGAAGTCAGATTATCAATTGATCTGATAACAGTAGATTTTCTGATATCACATTCTGCTCATCTGTTGTCGTTAGATCACCGAAGTTCAGTGTTAAGCCCTGTCAATGGTTGACCGTGTACTGCACTGGCTAAGCTGATCTGTGTCCAGAATACATGTAATAGTAACTGGGTGCAATCTCATGTGAGCACCATCAGTATACATGTAGAACTGAAAAATTGTAGAAAAATGACGTTAAATCCCACCCACTCAATCAATCACTCCAGTTTGGTGGATTTTAATCCTTGCTCTGTGTATGGCTGTACATTTGATCACCCGCTAAAACATGGCAGTGTGCATGACTGTCACAGGACCTACGAAGTAGGGTTAGGCAATAGGACTCTGACGCACACTGAACTCTCGAAAATCCCCCGCCCCAAGTTGAAATCCTGCCTATATTAAGATGGGTCAGAATTACCAGTGATTTTAATCAAAAGTAGGTCAGCTCAGAACTTGCTGGTAACAGTCCCCTAATGTACATGTACCTTCATACAAAACATCAAGGTTCTAATGTCAACAGTTCTCCTTATTTTGCCGACGAAAGGATTCGGATGGACTGACTCACTCACTCACTCACTCACTCACTCAATGACTGACTACCAGACAATTTGCAGATGGTAGCCTACTTCGTAGGAAAAATGAAAATAGCTGATCAATAAAGGATTATAGATTTGCATGATTTTTTCAACTTCCTGTTAATGAATTTGATCACCCTCTAGTTTAAAGCCCGGCGCACACGAGAGCTATCAGCTGAGCTAACGGCCTCAATTGCCTGTCAGCTCAGGGGCTAGCTCTCGTGTGCGGGCAGTTTTTGGCCTCGCAAGGCCGGGAGAAAAATATCAAACTTGTTTGATAATTTCGCCTCGCGAGGCCAAATTCTCAGCGTATGCGGCGAACGTAAGTGAACAGCTCAGCCGTTATTCAACAGGCCAATGAAACACATCTTTTTTTTGCGTGATTTATACGCACGACTGTTAAAAATGACCATTTTTACGCGAGCCCGGTCACATGAAAGATCACATGATCTTAAAGAGGATGTTTCACGGGAACTGAAATCAATTCAGTGAACCTTTTGCTCACAATGTGCGCTGAAACCACACGAGAGCTAGCCCCTGAGCTGACAGGCAATTGAGGCCATTAGCTCAGCTGATAACTAGTGTGCGCTGGGCTTCATGATATTGATATTGAAGCTTGAAGGTACATGTAGCCGAGTGATCTAGAGCACTTGCCTGTTTAGCTGGCGATTTGGTGCCAAACTCTGAGGGTGTGAGTTTGTGTCCCACACAGGGGACTAGCCTGTCCAGCACCAGTAAATGTACTTTACCTAGAATGTTTCATCCTAAAAAATAATTGGATGGATGTATTGAAGCCACTTGGGATCTTGTTTAAACAGGGACTAGCCATTATTTGTTCAGTCACCTTTTTCCTCAGAAAGAAGAGCAGTTTTGCTCCATGTAAATAAAAGCATTATTTGAGGAAAGCTGGTTTTATCATTTTCCTACGAAGTAGGCTCTTATTTGCAAATTGTCCGGTAATGAGTCAGCCAGTCCATCCGAATCCTTTCATCGGCAAAATAAGGAGAACCGTTGACATTAGAACCTTGGTTTTTGGCATGAAGTTGCATTAGGGGACTGTTACCAGCAAGTTCTGAGCTGACCTACTTTTGATGAAAATTTCTGGTGATTTTTGATGAAAATTTCTGGTGATTTTTGATGAAAATCACTGCTGATTCTGACTTGAGCAGTGCCCATCTTAATATAGGCAGGATTTCAACGGGGGGTGTGTGATTTCCAAGAGTTCAGTTCGCGTCCTGATGCCTACCCTACTTCGTAGGTCCTGTGACGTTAGTCGCACTGCCATGTCATATAAAAAGGCTAGCAACCTTAGTCTCAAAGATCATCATGATAAAGACAGTTGTTACTTCTCATCCACACTGTAAAGGGGATCCTTGCCCAATCAACACTTTCTCTTCAAATCATTGACAACACTACCATAAACTAAGATTAAACAAGTCTCGATCAGCAAAAATCAGTCAAGCCCACAAAATGGAAAAGATACCATTCATTGATCCATTCTTTAAAAAATATTTGAAAAAAAGAGCTTTGTTTTAGCCGAGAATAGTTTGCGTTTGACCTGTTAAAAGACAATTATGATAATAAATATAGTTGAAATCGGCTAGTTTAGCGATGTTCCATGTCAGTTGGTCTCATTTCTTATTGATCTCAATTTTTTTTATCTGAACAGACAAGAGTTCGAAGTTAGAAATTATCATCACTCTATCAAATTTAGCAGAAACCAGATTTTTAAAAAAAAGATAAACAATTGTTTTAGCCGAGAAATGTTTGCCTTATTATAAACTGTTAAAAGATATTACGATAATGAGAGTTGAAATCGGCTAGTGTAGCACATAAATCTGGCAATATTCCATGTCACTTTCCTCTTAAGTTCATATTGAGCTCAATATTTTTATCTGAACGGACAAGAGAAATTAGAAATTATAGACCATTTTATCATCACTTCTCCTCCCAGACAAGTTTAGCAGCAAGAGAGTTTAAAAAAAGAAAATTTGATAAAAAATTGTTTTCAGTCGAGAAAAGTTATTATAATCTTTTAAAAAATATGATGATAATGGGAGTTGTAATCCGCTAGCACATAGTACATGTACATGTTTTGTGTATTAAACTGGCAATGTTCCATGTCAGTTCCTCTCAGTTCATATTGCAATCAATATTTTGATCTGAATGGACAAGGGAAATTAGAAATTATCACCACTCTATCATGATTTCTCCTTCCAGACAAGTTTAGTGGAAACCAAATTTTTCGCAATTTCCAAACATCATTGGGTCGAACTTATCAGTGATTACAGACACTTCCCCAAGCGATTAATCATCAGATTTAGGCTTATTTCCGCAGCAAATAAACTTGCGCCCTCTGGTGGGTAATTTCCCGGGTAGGCCGTGAAGTGTGTTAGCATGATGAAGAATAAATATGTTTTGACAGGCGGATAGAAAATCTTAATTGAAAACGGAGATCTGAGAGTCCGCTTTCTGCCTAGGGCAGAACAATTACACCTGCCTAGGGCAGAACAATTTCACCTGCTGCTGTGCCTTTCACGTAGACTGCAATAATTCGCTGTTTTCAGCTCAAATTTCTCCATAATTGTCAGTTTTTACCGTGGTTTCCGGTAGTAATAGGTTGTTATCTATACAAACCTGTCACATGATGATCAGCTTACTAGACAGTATTTTACTCAGAGGCAAATCTCTGTATGGCCATTATTGCTTTAACTTGTTTTATTTCCGGCTCATTTTTGTATATTTCTTAGTGATTCATATGTTTTGAGTTAATTATTCCTTAATTATATCCATTCTACATCGACATACCACCATGACCATGTGATTATGGTTGCTTAACATTTTAGGCCTGGTACAATGTAGTGGTACACGTGATCAAGTTTTCCTTGAGAGCACCTATTCATTCAGTGTGAAATATCAAAAGCCTTTTGGAGCTGTCTTGCAGAGTGGATAGAGACAGATATACAATTGTACAGTTTACCGATAAGTTTATTATGTTTGGGGAAACAAAAAATACGGATAAAGCATTAAAGGTTATACCAAATGACTCTATACTACTTTGCATTAGAACATACCCAGTAGTGTTCCAAACAACAAATTAGTATTTTTTTCTCGAATAATGTCGTCGAAGTGGGTTTTAGGACACGAATAGCACACATGTGGGGGAAAACGTATTGGAGCCGTGACCTCTGGTGCATGACGTCACAACCTGATTACGATTGCGCCCTAAACGTCATAGTCTATGACGTCGGGCGTTGTTACGAAAGATTCACCCAACTGTGGGAGTTCTAGCGTGATGTCGCTGACATTTTGACGTCACAACAGGCATTTGAGCGAGATCGTAATCAGGTTGTGACGTCACAGGTCAAGCGGTCACAGCTTTCGCCGTTTTGAAAGGGGCATGAAATTGTCGCACTTTACTGCTGCTATTTCCAACCTTGGGCAGTTTGAAAACATACAAAAATGTAAAACAAGTCTATATAATCACCTCTACAACAATTTAGCACAAAAAAGTAGCAGATTTTGAGACCATTTTGTATAACCTTTAAATTGTTTTATGTTATATACAGATCTAAATTGAATGGCAAATTACCAAATGCTACTGCCTTTAAAATATATTGAATAATTATTATCATATTGAACGAGTACTCCATGCCATAGACATGATAGAATGTAAACAGGAAGTGTTCCAGAAGAGATGGAAGTCCTGGAAAAGGTTGATAAACCGACATTTGAAATGTTTTCATGTGTATGTGTTATTTATTTATTTCATTTTATTAGATTCACCAAGTATAAAGTACATAAATATTGAGGAGTCTAGTTGTGGAATATAATCATATTCTATAAATTACTTTGTATAACAACTAGTAAATCATTGGCGGGAATAAAACCCCATGGGGCTTGTTCTATCCAAATATAAATATGTAATAATATTTTATTAAACTACTTTTGGCAGGTGATATGTGATTTAAGTGACTGACCCAAATGCACACTGTGGCAAATTTTTTAATTATGGTGGCTACGTTCAATTAAATATGTTTTCAGCTTCGATTTAAAAAGAGATGATGAATTCAAATGTTTTATCGTCGAAGGCAGATTGTTCCATTCCCGAGGTCCTGATGTTTTGATAGTGTGATAAGACAAGTTTGAACGATAAAATGGCTGGTACAGATTTGTATCTTGGCTTCTAGTATTATGTTGATGCATGTCTGATTGTCTAATGTAATATGTTTGAAAGTGAAAAGGTAGTTGGTAATTAGTATGGTAGATGAAATTGAGAGATAGAGATTCAAATTATGCAGTGTCAGAATCTTTAAAGCAACGAATAGAGGTTGTTCTGCAGAGCACATATTAGCTCTCTTACAAGCTTATCAGAGCAGGATATATTGAATGGTCCCGACAGTCTTCCATAAATTTGGGCTCACTTATCAAGGAAAACTGGGTTGTGTGTACCAGGTTTTAGGCCTCTAGCCAAGGGGGTTTTGTGGGTAAGCGCGAAACCCACCTTTTGTTGAAAAAAAAACATGTCTTCTCATACAAATGTCCTGTTTAGATGGAAGGGAATGTCTGTGCCGTTTTAAAATGAAAGGAAACCCATCAAGATATCTTGGCTTGATTTTATCCAGACAGAGTTGTGCTTCTAGAGATCCTTTATCCCTTCCATCCACTGAATGTACTCTATTTAAGACCACACCAAAATCTGGGGTTAATTAAAGGTACATGTACACGTAACAATGTATGTTCACTGAAAACCTGACCTGGACCTCCCCTGTGTTTTCATCAGCCATGCTGACTTCAGAATGCTCAACGGCCCTGCCAAATATGCATAAGTTGATCAGTTGATTGATCTATCATAAAGTACTGCATGGAGAATATAATTTAAAGGAAAATACTGTTCCATTTCACCATGTTAAATATGTTATAACACACCATTTGTTCATCTCAAAATAAAATTCAATACAAGAACAATATCCTATAGACATGGCCTGTAGCCGAAGTCTCCAATAAGGTTAAAGAACAATGACATATTTTTCTTGGACCAGTAATGACTGGAGGCGGTTGGTGTGGGAGTATTTCACACAGCATTCTCGACAAATTCTTATTTCCAGTACAGTGTTGTCATGCTAAGTTTTCAGTCTCGTACTCGGTGAAAGCATTTTTCTGCATTCTTGAGAAAATTAGATTTTCCGTGCTCCGCTCTGATATAATTTGTTTTCCGTTCAGTCTCAGAACTCTCCTTGCTGGCCCTTTGTCAACATCCTTGATGCAGAGAACATTCCCTCTGAACCTCCCTTACTGTTTAGATGTGTGATTTACTGTAAGCAGTGTAATGCTGTATCCATCGATTGACGGGGTCTGATTTCATGGTCAAACAAGTGGTCAGCTTTGATGAAAGCTGATTAATCCATATGGTATATATAATGATACTGCTGTACCGAACTGTCAATTCTCACCATTTGGTAGAAATTCCATCCTCCATTATTGCCATGAGGATATAATTGCCACCATCAATGTCTCTTGGAGTGGTTCTCGATGATTATGAAGGAAGCATATTGGCGCCACATCTCTAACTGGTCACATATAACATGGACAATAATGGTCTGGCGCCTTAGAACTATTTGTGTGGAAGTACTTACAATAGTATCCAGTACTAGATAGAATCTTTATGGTCATACCAATCAATTAGTGATAGATGTAGATGTAATAGCACTAAAGTAGATAAACCTAATAAAATGGCTTCTCATGATGGTCATTACCATGAGGTCAGTGGTTTAAGTGCTATCTGCAGAGTTCACATGGGTGCTTGAAAACCTGGAATGTCCTCGAATTTTATATTTCCAATTTCCAGACCTTCAAAATACTTCAAATTCCAGATTTTTGTCTGTTGGACCTGGAAAGTCCTTGAATTCTGACCTTGATAAAAAGAAATCCCTTTCGTTGTTGGTTATGTTATCGTATGCCATTTGTGAGCATTCAAGTCTTGAGAATGCAAGAAATCTCTGTGTATATTATTCTTGAAACGTGCTTGAAAGTCCTGGAAGTAAAGTTCATTTTGATCCTTGAAAAATACTTTTGAAGAAGAGTGGAAACCCTAGCTTTTACAATAAGGATATAATTGCCACCTTCAATGTCTGCTGAAGTAGTTGTTGATGAATACAAACTATTTGAGGGAGCATATTAGCGCCACATCACCTCATAAACATGTAACAAGGACAATATGGTCTAGCCTTGGAACTAATTGTACGGATACACCTATACTGACAATAGTGGCCCGTACCAGATCGAATCTGTGTAGTCATACCAATCAATTAGTGGTAGATGTAGATGTAATGACACTAAAGTAGATAAACCTAATAAAATGGCTTCTCATGATGGTCATTACCATGAGGTCAGTGGTTTAAGTGCTACATGTATCTGCAGAGTGAGGTCAGAGGTTTAAGTGCTATCTGCAGGGCTTCGTGTTTAGAATTAGTGCGTGTGCTAAAAATAGCTCACGTCAAAATATTTAGGAGAGCGTATTTGAAAGTCAGGCGAGTGGTTGCAATATAATACAACATAAAATATGACGGTTTACGTGAGCTAAAAATCACCCTCGTGACATGAATTTACGCGAGTGTTTGTGTGCAGATGAGCTATCACTCGCGCTAAACACGAAGCCCTGATCTGCAGAGTGAATTAGTCAGAGGTTTAAGTGCTATCTGCAGAGTTCACATGGGTGCTTGAAAACCTGGAATGTCCTCAAATTTTATATTTTCAATTTCCCTGCAGACCTTCAAAATACTTCAAATTCCAGATTTTTGTCTGTTGGACCTGGAAAGTCCATGAAATCTGACCTTGATAAAAAGAAATCCCTTTCGTTGTTGGTTATGTTATCGTATGCCATTTGTGAGCATTCAAGTCTTGAGAATGCAAGAAATCTCTGTGTATATTATTCTTGAAACGTGCTTGAAAGTCCTGGAAGTAAAGTTCATTTTGATCCTTGAAAAATACTTTTGAAGAAGAGTGGAAACCCTAGCTTTTACAATAAGGATATAATTGCCACCTTCAATGTCTGCTGAAGTAGTTGTTGATGAATACAAACTATTTGAGGGAGCATATTAGCGCCACATCACCTCATAAACATGTAACAAGGACAATATGGTCTAGCCTTGGAACTAATTGTACGGATACACCTATACTGACAATAGTGGCCCGTACCAGATCGAATCTGTGTAGTCATACCAATCAATTAGTGGTAGATGTAGATGTAATGACACTAAAGTAGATAAACCTAATAAAATGGCTTCTCATTATGGTCATTACCATGAGGCCAGGACTTTGAGGCTATCTACATGTAGATTGTGGTCTGATTTGTGGGTGTATCATTGCAATGCATGTATCCCAAAGCAGACATGCACCTCGTGTAGTGTACACATATTAATTGTTTTATATTCATATATGTATATGTCTGATCTAAGGTATTACATGTTGTTGAATCATTTATGTTTGACTGTTCTTCCACAGGGATGTATGCCAGGATTGCACAAATTGAAAATTCAGCTTAACCCAAATATGGGTTACGCTAAAAATGTTTGGGTAACCCTTCTTTGATTTGCATAACGCATCACTATATTGTATACAGGTTAATATCCGTAATTCAAGTGAACTGAAAATGGGTTTATGCATGATGAAATTTGCATAACCTCTGCGCGAACCAAACCTATTTTGTTCGCGCAATTTGTGCAGCCCTGTATGCCACACCATGCAGTCCAGTGGTAGGTCTGACATTAATGGACCATATCACATACATGTAGATCAGGTTTTATAGCAGAAATGAATATTGATTAGCAAGATCCAGAGCTGACACAGGATTGAGCAGAATGGTCCATGTACATTTAACACTTGACAATTCAGATTTCCTCCTTGCAAAATTTAAAGTAGAAAGATGGAAAGCTCTACATGTACATCGCTTCCGTATTCCAGCTTTCCAAAATGAATTTATGACATATAGCAATATGAGAGTGATATGCTGTTAAGATTGGACTCATTCCTCCTGACATTCAAGAATTCAAGATATACATTTTACAGCTATACGTTTCATTGTCAGTCAGATCTATCTGACTGAAATTAACATATCCCCCTAAAAGCTCTTCTATCCAGCTTTGTTTAACATATTCCATTATCATAGATCTGTGAGATGAGGCCATTGTCACTTGATTAGTTGTTTAGCATGACCAGCCCTCATCTATATTTTGGGAGCAAATAATTAAAATAGATGAGGGATTTATATTTTCCTAAGTAAAACTTATTCATTTTCTTTATATTCGTATAGAATTGGTTTGCAATTTTAATAATTAATAATAAATAATTATAGCATGCCATCTAGCATGTGGGTTTATAAACTGACGGTCATGCTAAACAACCAATCAAGTAACAATGGCCTGAGCATCCATTATGGTAATGTTCAGTACAGAATGCTTGCTGTTGTCTCCATCTGCAAATCAATTCATCTGAGTTGAGTAAAGTTTTAACACTTATCTCCACCATTCTGTATTTTACAGCCAAGAAGAGGCCCAGAACATAGACCAGGAGTTATTTAATGAGTATGCCTTCAGTGTCGATCAACTCATGGAGCTGGCTGGTTACAGCTGTGCAGTTGCTATTGCAAAGGTCAGTGATTGGCTAATATCATACAAAACATATCATTTCTATTGGTTATTCAAATTCTATAGGTTCTGCTTGAAAAACAAAAGAAGTCAACACCATCTAACTGGAGATATAAGATCTCATTTTAATAATAGAATAAATTCAGCAACACTATTATGGTCTTAAGGGAGTAGAGGACGTTCATTTCCCTGCTCTTATGGGGCTACAACATGGTCATTTGTCAAATTTTTCAAAACAAGCTGAATTTCCTAATAAAAGTACCCAGACATATCAAAATGGAATAAAAATCAACAAAAGACACAACACAACCATTTATGCGTTTTACTGGTGGTTCGATAGTGTGATGGGATGGACCAAAAAATTGGCATTTTAAATTCAACGGTTGAAGGGTGCAAAGTGCTCCATAGATTAAAAATTATTCCTCCGGAATACCCCCCAAATTCACTCTTATTCAGTTTCAACTAAAACAAAACTTCTGAATGGCTAATAAATTGATCTTCAATAATATTCTCCACACCCACCCTGATTCCCCACCCCCACCCCCTCCTGGAAATAGGACTGAAAAGGTTCCGTTTATCTGTTATACTGCTGATATTTTCTAAGAAAGTATGGTGTCCCCCTGTTTTTATTACATATTTAACAAGCACTATATGTGTTTAGTATTATATAGCAAAATGGGAAAAATTTGACCTTGGGAAGTCTGATTTATTGAACATCTAAGAAGAAAAATTCAAATTTCCCTACATGTACAGTACAAGGCAGAAATAACTTGCTCATAAACGCGAGTGAAAAAAAAGATTTTCGCGACTTTAATTTATTAATCGCAGCCGGAAAACTCACCTAAATCGCGCAAAAAAACAAAAGCATAATCTCGACTGAAACGCGTCGACCGTACGCGTTTCAGCCGCGATTATGCTTTTGTTTTTTTGCGCGATTTAGGTGAGTTTTCCGGCTGCGATTAATAAATTATAGTCGCGAAAGTGGTTTTTTTCACTCGCGTTTATGAGCAAGTTATTTCTGCCTTGTACTGTATGTATTCAGTGTTATGGCTTTTAAGTGGTATACATGCATTTGGCTGCCATATTTTTTTAACGAGTATGGTGACCCCATATTTTTTTTTCATGGATCATCTTCTCCTAACCTGGTGAAAAAATCCTGAAATTTAAAAAAAAATTCAACCTCTAGAAATGAACGTCCTCTACTCCCTTAAATGAACAAAGGCTGAACAAGGCCATCAAGGACTGCAGCATGCTGGATATACCTTATACACATTTTCTTAGACACAACGGAAGTAACAGCGGCTCTAAACAAAGGATCAGCTGTTTTATCAATTACAGGGCCGTGATTGCCACACGCGCAACTGGGGGATTTTTAACCTAGGCCTCAATGGAGCATAACAGGTTTTTCCTAAAACTCTTCTCTCATACTTGAGATAAATTTCTACAACTTGGCGAAGTAAAAGATAGTACATCTGTTCAAATTATGTGTTAAAATCAGAGCTGAAGAACTAGCCTTTTTCAAAGTTTTTTCCATTTATTTCTGTGTTAAATTTCAGAGGGAGGAAAATCCCCCAGTGACGTTATTGTATCATAGCGAATAAGGATTATCCTGTGAAAATTTGATTGGATCATATCAGATATGTTGGTCTCGGATCATCGAATATGTCATAAGAATGGTGTGAACAGAATTATGCTAATGCTATGTCCACTTAGAACTTCCCTTGATATATCAGGCCCCCTTCAATGTTCAGACAACTTATAAATAAACACCAGACGTCACTGACATTGAAACCATTCGAATTTCAAAATGTGTCATAGAAAAGTGTTAGCTGACCTATATATTGGGCCAACACAACTACCATATTAGGCGCAATGCCGTCGTTACTTGAGGATGATGTCACCCTACATACAATCGGCGGGTAATTTCTGATTGGTTCGTCTCTCATTTATAGGTGAAATTTACACCTCAGATTTTGATCACTGAAGATGGTCAGATATATCAAGGCAGGTTCGAAGTGGGAACAGAGAATTTGGCCTGATGTAATAAAGACGTGTCACCCAGACATCCCTATATTCTCGTATGGGAAGTTATTGGGGTTATGATGGTTATATTTGTTTGGTGTGCTGTACCTTGTTTTATTGTATTGTTGTGACTAATTCTCTATGAACAGTGCTTCCCCCTGGATAAGATGACCAAAGACAATGGTGCTGTATTAGTATGCTGTGGACCAGGTAACAATGGAGGAGATGGAATGGTCTGTGCTCGACACCTTAAAATGTTTGTGAGTACACCACTTGAAGCAAGCAATGGAAGAATTTTCAGCTCTGTCTTTTAGCATTTTAAAAATAATCGTTCATTCACCATCACCTTTTTGTCAGGAAATTGGGACAGGCAGATTTTATTTATTTTTGTCACCTTAAAATGTTTGTTAGTACGGTAATTTCCCTATTAATTCGCGATGTAGTGATGAAACTCACCACTCCAAAAATTGGCTACTTTCGAATTATTTGTTGAGCCAATTCTAGAAAAACGCGAGTGTTCGAATTAAATGTCGCGCCGACTTTCACGGAGAATCCAAAATGGCGGACCGCTTCGCCGTGGTCGTAGTGATCGTATTTATTAACGTGTATTAACTTTGAGATCTCACTATAGTTTCCATAAAATGCAGTGTATGATGTCAGAAAATCTCCTCTATCCTGATAAAGGCGTCTAATTTTATTCGAGGAAGTCAAGCATATTTATCGAGTGACAAGTTCAGCACGATCATGCAGATTTTTGAGCCGACGTCCGTAAATTCACGTCCATAATAACATCGTAAAAGTAGGCCAAAACATTGAACGTATTCCTTCCTTTTGTTCAGTATTAGCTATGATCTATATTATGAAACCTAACTGACATGGAATTGAATGAATATTCTATATATATAAAACTATACACATATTAGAGTATTCCATGTTCGAGTCGTTCGGTATGTCAACGTTGTTGTTGTGAACCCTGAAAATGAACCAACGGCAAATTTATGTAGGATTATATCACGAAGTTTTAGACAGATTAGCGGACTGTCATAGACTTTTTGGTCTTCATTGTGCATGATTTTACACACACCATCCAGGACTTGAATAAATATCCCGGACCTATGACACGAAATTAATGTAGAATTAACGGCGGATTGTACAAGAGAACCGAGTGTCAGTCGGCAATACACGTTTCGATTTGTTTGTTTCAAGTATGAGAATATCTATTACGGTACCGGTACTGTAACAGTTTACTGAAAGTATAGGTCGAAGTATGATATCGTTCTGAATATTAATTAAATACTGTTATGTTCTCATCTCCGAAACTTTACCTAATGCCATTTAAATGTTTCTCAAATTTGTTTAGCATATAGAGTAATGGAATAGCGAGTAGCGATGTTTTGATTCTTAGTGTAAAAATGCGCGGTGTAATTCCAAAGAATTTTTGATTGCTGGAATTTTGGTAAGTTCGTGGGTATTCATAAGAAATATTTTCATTCACAATAAAATATTTAACAAAACCGGAAAGAGTAAGTCTTTATGATAACTATATTTGAACAAAACAGAGCACATGCAGAGATGATTGTTGTCGGCGCTTCACATCGCGAAATTTGTTTGTGTCCCCTTGTGGGAAAACTGACGTTTGTCAACTGTGTGAGACCGGTTTGTCCATCTGAATGTGCCGATTTGAAAACATGTAGCTTTAATCTCGGATGAATTAAAGCCAGTAAACAGTGCTTTAGTAAATTACATGTATGATGCTTTTATTTTATGCTGTTTTATGTTATATATAAATTGCTGTATTCTCATATATGCATCCGTTTTACATTTTTGTATCAAATCGTCACCACTCACTTGAGCCTGTTGCCTGCTGTTCAGTTGTTCGTATTCCACATAAACTGCATGGTAATTTCAATAATATCACTTGATTGAAAGTTCCCGTTTCACAATGTATGACTGCCGACTCAAAAACAAGTCATTCAACAGTGCTTATAATTCTTGAAAAGGAAACTTTTACCTGCATCCGATCGTCTTTCTGATTTGAGATTTGGCCCGACTGCAGCTTTTCTATAATTTATAAATATACACTCAGTAAATATAACCGGATCCACTTCAGAGAATATACAGAAATCGACATCTCAATTAACTGGTAAATTAGACCGATCTATGTAAGTTGTGATTGTATTCTGGTCGAAGAATCATGGCGAAAAAATCTACCAAATGTACAATCCCGTTTCTCAACGGTTTAGTGAAATTAATTAAGCCTTTCAGAGAATCTAGTTGAGGAAAGTTATAAAATATATCCATATGCTCAATATCATGATGCTTTTGTCCGTGCAGTACTGAGAACCATATGTGGATGGATTTATTCCATTTTTCTAAAAAAAAATCTAAACAACACTAATATCGAAATTACAACCGCGGCATGGGATTGTTGACTCCAGGTCAGATCGATAGCCGGCTTCATCTGAAAATATATTAGCATAAAATGTATTCTATTTAATCACCAATGTATAAAAGTTAAAGTGGGCATGAATTAATGAGGGACGATGAACCACCGTAAAGACTTCAACAGAAAAGGAGCGCCATGAAAATTTCCTTAGACCGTGTCACGTCGATCACCGTTGTCGGTGATTTTTATGTTCCGTTCAAACATAATTCATTCGCATGCAGTTCTGCCTTCTCGGAAAATATTCACCGTGTTTTTCAAATAAAGGAATGCTGGTTTAAAGAAAGATATTTGATATACGAACGGCTGGAAACTGAAGAATGATTCAATAGCGGGCCGTGTGCAGACACTCGACCACGTGCGGGGACTACCGTATATATTTTTCCCGACTGCGGCGAAACGCGATCAAGTTAGGATAAAATTACAGGACTGCGGAGTTAATTGAATCAATTTTATTCCTTATAGACTGTAAGTAATAGTAATTCAGTCTGATTATATTGTACCATTCCCTGTTGTTTCTCTGCGCTTACAAATAATAGCATACGCCGATATACTATACGAGATTCTAGTAACACATTCACTTTACTTTCATCGACACGAACTCCGTGGCGAAAACGGGAGTGTTCGAATCTATTGTTTCACGGATATTGAAAATGCTCCCGTGTTCGTTTTATTAGGATGGACAAAATCACGACAGCGGAAAAATCGGCCGTTTTCGAATTAAGTTTGGAAGGTGAATTAATAGGGAAATTACCGTACACCACTTTTTAGCAAGCAAGGCAAGTTTTTTTTTATCTCTTGGTTTACGGAATCGCCGACCCTGATTTTCCGAAAAGTACAAAAAAAATAAAATTTTCAGATCATGAACTTTTTTTTTTTTTCAAATCCGCCGATCAAGCATCTTCGAAAGAACAATAAAATAAACAGCCCAGCCTTCTCGCTCGCCTTCTCACGTCGTCGAATACAGACTGGATAGTCTCAGTGACATCTGGCGGTAGGGGCGGCCTAGCGTATTAGCCAGCGAGCCGTGCAGCCGTGATTTGCACGGCAAAAAGACAAGAAAACACGGGTAATTTTCGTGACCACGGCTTGGGTATAAGCATTGGCGGCCGTGTTATCGCGCAGGATCGCCACTGGTTTATTTGTTTCATTGTACCTCTCGCTAAAACAAAGAAAAACATTGATAGTACCTTTTATTTTTCTCAATTTACGTCTCGAAAGCGTCGATTCCTGTAGCCTCCGCCATTTTGTTATTTCCGGGTTCTACCGCGCATGGCGGAGTTACTTGCCCTTCAATACTAAAATACGCGAATAATGAGGGGAGGTAACTCGTTCGTGTCTAGATCAAACATACAAGTCAAAATCGCGGGGAAAACAAGATATTTTGCGCAAGATCAAAATGGATCAATGGAAGATTACACATTTCTTTCTGATGTTAAAGTAAAAACATTTGCTAATACATTAACTGTTACGCTGCTGAATTCTTCTTCATGGTGCACTGCAAAAGTTCACATTTTTACGATGTATTACACTATTACACCCGGCTTTTATGAGCAAAAATATCATTCATACGTGTGGGTCAAGATTTGCCTTTCGTAGAAGCCGGTTCATAACAGTTCGGTCAACGTTTATTTTATTTTATTTTATGCTGAAATATTTAAAATTGTCATTGTAAATACATTTTATTGTAAGAGGCTACATTGACTTCACCTTATTATCGCCAAAAACAACGATTTTCAGCGAAATAACGCTCGAAAAACGTGTTTTTTTTCGCTGTCTTCAACATGATCGTTTTCGGCTATCTGACCGCCATTTCGAAAGATCTAGGCCTCGTTGTCAAGGGGAATCCTTGTTCTTTCTATGAATAGTCATTACTTTGATGGATGGCCAATGAAAACACGCGATGATGACGGATTTGGAAACCATAGAGGGATTTCCCTTTCGTAGAGCTTGAAGCAATGAGTCTTGCGATTGGACAAAGCCACGATTTACAGTCACGTGGCCGAAATAAAGGTCGTTCATTGGCCCAGACGTTGTACTGGAAATTTTCCATAAGAAAATTGCGACGTAGAAAATGGCGACTCGCGGAGGAAGTTGGCAGAATTATGTGAAAATAAAGTTTGTTACGATGATTTCATCGTAATCAACACTATGGAAAGATAAACTGTGCTTTTATGCTTCAAATATACCAAAGAATCATATATTTTGATGGGATTTTCCGTAAGTATTTTATATTTTCTGAGCGGCCTTCTCGGCGAGATTTTATGAAAATCTCCCCTCGCGGTATTTATTTATTTTTTAAATTCTTTCTCCCGATTTCGTTCTTCTAAGACAGCATATGAATTTTACATCCAGAAAATCCCGACAGACTTAGCTAACAATATACATATGGTTTTTATCAGGTTTCATGCATGGTAAATTTGAAAATATTGATTTTAGACAATGGTACGCGAAGACCGACAAGTTCAGGGCACCTCTCCCGGGCCCCCCGCAGTCTACGCTGCGGCCACTCTACCGGGCCCGCCGCAGCGTAACAGTTAAGTCTCTTTTTTTCTGTAACAAAGAATCAACAAATAAATAATCAAGTGATCATTTACTATGTTGAATTTAAATAAAAAAGAACATTTGCAGTAAGATTCCCATCAGTTTTGGACTCCAACTAAGACTAGGACAAGTTTAACTTTAAATTTAATTAACCTGAGAAGATCAATCCATCTTGGAAGATGAATTACTTTGTAAAATCAAAGAAAATGTAGCATATTTAAATAAAACTTTGAATTGATAAGATAAAATTAAATTGTACATGGGCAATTTGTAAATAAATTTTAAACAAGAACTCAAAACCAAATAGGAGTCTCAGGAAAACTGAATTTAACATCTTTCATAGTTTCATATTACAATATTCACAGCACAGGGTTGTTTCGCAGCTCGTGTAAAAGAGTGCTGTTTTAATTGTGATAAGTTTTCATGCATGAGAATAAAGTACGGTAACTAAAAATTTCAAGAGTTTTATATTATTTTATAAATAGCGAAATAATCACAATCCCTCTCCAAACTTAATTTTTTTACATAATTTTATAAATTTGATCAAATAAGTAGGGTTTTTTTACATTTTCGGTGGCAGGGTTTCATCTACGGACAATTTGTGATCCAGACCCTTTCACAAAAAAAATTAATGCCCCCCTCCCCTCTTATTACAAAAAATACAAATTCACACTAATTTTATTATTTTTTTATGTGCATAAATGATATTTTATTTTATTTTGAAAGATGAAAGTCAACCTTGATCTTGGGACTCTTCAGATGCTGGGAAATGGCTCTGATAGCATATCTGAGCATCTAAGGGTCTTTGGCGGCCTGTGCCTGCATGCAGATATGTCCAAATAATAAAACAGTGCTATATGGAATTTTATTTTTTTATTCCCTCCGACTGAAATACACCTGATTACAAGAAAAAAAATGTTGTTGATCTGTTTTTTTTTTTTTTTTTCCCCCTCCTCCTGTCCTAGAATACTGACAAAAATATCCGTAAACTAAGAGATAAAAAAAAACTGGCCCAAGTTAAAAAAAAATTCAGTTCTGATGTATTTTTAGCCCACCATCACCAGATGGTGGGCTGCTCAAATCACTTTTTGTCCGTCCGTCCATGAACAATTCTTGTTATCGTGATTTCTCAGGAACTACTGCATGGATCTTTCTCAAATTTGGTACACAGGTTCCCTTTGGGGTCTAGTTGTGCAAGATACCTTTTATGATCCGATTCGAAAATCCAATATGGCCACAAGGCAGCCACCTTGGATTTTCCCATGAAACTTTGTTATTGTCATTTCTCAGAAAGTATTTCATGGATCTTTCTCAAATTCGGTACACAGGTTCCCCTTTGGATCGAGTTGTGCAAGATACCTTTTTTGGTCCGATTCGAAGATCCATTATGGCCACCAGGCAGCCATCTTGGATTTCCCCATGAAACCTTGTTATCGCGATTTCTCAGGAACTACTGCATGGATCTTTCTCAAATTTGGTCCACAGGTTCCCCTTGGTGTCTAGTTGCGCAAGATACCTTTCTGGTCCGATTCGAAAATCCAATATGGCCAACAGGCGATCATGTTGATTTCCCCATGATACTTTATCGCGATTTCTCAAGAACTACTGCATGGATCTTTCTCAAATTTGGTGCAGGTTCCCCTTGGGGCTAGTTATGCAAGATACCTTTTCTGGTCCGATTCGATAATCCATAGTTGTGCAAGATATCTTTTTGTGGTCCAATTCAAAAATCAAAGTTACACTTCAAATTAATAAGGTATTCCCGAGTTGTGCATGACGTTGCATCACAAGAGTCGGCAGATCAAACGGTGGGGCATATTCTTGTTATCGCGATTTCTCAGGAACTACTGCATGGATCTTTCTCAAATTTGGTACACAGGTTCCCCTTGGGGTCTAGTTGTGCAAGATACCTTTCTGGTCCGATTCGAAAAACCAATATGGCCAACAGGCGACCATGTTGATTTCCCCATGAAACTTTGTTATTGCGATTTCTCAAGAACTACTGGATGGATCTTTCTCAAATTTGGTACACAGGTTCCCATTTGGGTCTAGTTGTGCAAGATACCTTTTTGGTCCGATTCGAAAATCTAATATGACAGCCAGCTGGTCATCTTGAATTTCCCCTTGAAACATTTTCGTGAATTCTCAGGAACTAATTCATGGATCTTTCTGAAATTTGGTATACCGGTCCCACATGGAGCCTAGTTGTGCAAGATATCTTTTTGTGGTCCAATTCAAAAATCAAAGTTACGCTTCAAATTAATAAGGTATTCCCGAGTTGTGACGTTGCATCACAAGAGTCGGCGGATCGAACAGTGGGGCATATTCTATATATTGAGTATAGAGAATATCCATACTTCCACCATCTATATCAAGGAGTTCAAATGATTCCGAATTAAAATGTATTTCTTCAAATTTTAAATCAGTTTACTTTAGTCCATGCCGTTGCAAGTGAACTGCCCCACCGTTTCCTCTGTCGATGGGTCGGCTACATTAGGGATGTCACTCTTGTGACTTAACGTCACATGAATACTGCGTGTTTCGATCCAACGGAGATAATCAAGATTCAGACACTTTCAAAGTTTTAACATAACTGCAGGGACCGTATCCCTTCAGTATTAAGTTGTGCTATTTTAGAGCATGGTATCTTAAAAGAGATATATCTTTCGTTCCTAATTATAAAATCTTAAGCAGGCCTACGTATGTTTCATAGCTCATGCCAAATTGTCAAAAAGATTTGTCTTCATTTACAATACACAATGATGACACGTGCAAAAAAAAATACTACAAAATGAAGACGAAGGATCCTCCTGACATTCAGTTTCAGACTTCTCTAACTTTGCTCATTTCACTTGTACTATAACAACCGACATGTCAAGTACGTTTTCTAGAAATCTTGAAACTCCTGAAACAATTATAAAGATAATATCTTGGTGTTTTCCCGTATCCTTTTTTTGATTTTTTTCGCTCAAAATAAATTCAAAATTCTGCAAACAAAATTACAAATCAATTGGTTGTTCTTAGTAACAATGGACAAACAGATCCTCTTGTCATTACATGTAGCTTACAATTATCAGACAATGGTGGGCGCCAAGATCCTTCAGGATCTCTCGTTAGCTCTTCAAAAGTAATCTTTCAGCTACCATCACTTGTTTGCTAGGAAATGGGGCAGGCAGGCAGATTTTATATTTTTATTTTACTTTTGGTCTGGCAAAAGGTATTACATAGAAAATATATGCCATGAAAGATCAAGTTGACTGACATTTTGTTAATATAATCCTCAAGATATACATATACTGTTGAGGTCAAATGTCAGCATAATATGTTGTTTTGTGGACCCGGATTGACTTTTTAAGGAGCTTTATTGATGATAGCCTTGGAAACTTTTTGGGTTTATTCTTTTATCTTTGAAAGTATTTCAGTGTACTTCTCACTATACTTATCTGAATAATTTTCTCAGGTTTTGTTTTATTTTTACCGAGAACCAAGAAAAAGTTTTGATATGATGGTAAAACTCAATGCCTGTGTTAAAGTCACACTTAAAGGGAGATAATCCAGTAGAGATAGTATACATGTATCAAGAGTAGTCCCCACTTGATTGTGACAAGCTCCCATTATGGCGCCGTCTCCTGTCTGCCTGCAGCTGAAGCCTTCTACAGGACATCTTTTTCTGGAGGTTTTCTGATTATAAACAGATTCAAATACATGTACCTAACATTTTGTCTTCAGGTTTCTAAAATGAATCTGCGTATCATTTTTGGCATATTCAAACCGATCATGTTTTACCTCAGGAAGCCAATCTACAGTATAGTAGATTCTCCATTTCAGAGTTACATGTCCACCCAGTTCTACCCTAAGAAGTCCAGTAACCTCCAGTATTGTATATTTCAGAGTTACAAATTAATCCTGTTTTACTCTAACATGTCTAAGAAGCCCAGTAACCTCGAGTATTGTATATTTCAGAGTTACAAATCCACCCAGTTCTACCATAAGAAGTCCAGTAACCTCCAATATTGTATATGTCAGAGTTACAAATCAACCCAGTTCTACCATAAGAAGTCCAGTAACCTCCAATAGTGTATATGTCAGAGTTACAAATCAACCCAGTTCTACCATAAGAAGTCCAGTAACCTCCAATATTGTATATGTCAGAGTTACAAATCAACCCAGTTCTACCATAAGAAGTCCAGTAACCTCCAATATTGTATATGTCAGAGTTACAAATCAACCCAGTTCTACCATAAGAAGTCCAGTAACCTCCAATATTGTATATGTCAGAGTTACAAATCAACCCAGTTCTACCCTAAGAAGTCCAGTAACCTCCAATATTGTATATGTCAGAGTTACAAATCAACCCAGTTCTACCCTAAGAAGTCCAGTAACCTCCAATATTGTATATGTCAGAGTTACAAATCACCCTGGTTTACCCTAAGAAGCCCAGTAACCTCCAGTATTGTATATTTCAGAGTTACAAATCAACCCTGTTTTACCCTAAGAAGCCCAGTAACCTCCAGTATTGTATATTTCAGAGTTACAAATCAACCCTGTTCTACCATAAGAAGCCTAGTAACCCCCATTATTGTATATTTCGTGGTTACAAATCAACCCTGTTTTACCCTAAGAAGCCCAGTAACCTCCAGTATTGTATATTTCAGAGTTACATGTACTAACTGACTGTTTTATCCTACACAGCGAAATATTAACCAGCCAGTACTGTGCAGTTCACAACTGAACAATACTGACAGGAAAGGTCCTGTTACCAGCAGGTTTACTTTGCAGTAACTGACGGCATCTGCTGGTTACCATCTGGTAGGCGACTGGACAGTACCAATCAGTTGGTAACTGGATGGTTACATGTACCAGATACTTACTGTATGGTAACTGGTAACTGGATGGTAACTGGTAACTGTCAGGTAACCAGCAGGTGAATAACATGTCAGTAACCACACGGTGACCGTGCAGTACCGTCTGGTAAATCAACAGTACCTGCCAGTAAGCAGCCACTTACTGGTTCATTTTTAAATCAATCATTCTTTATTTCTATACATGAATACATGCAGAAAATGTTAAAACTAAGATAAAACATTACATTTACATAATAAAAGTTATATTGTGACAGGACATAATCACCCCAGTCAAGAAAGCCAGTCCGTTATAATTTACCAGTTAAATGCACAGTACTGTAAGGGAATTTGTCCTGCCAGTTCTGATCAGTTGTGGACTGCACGGTACTGGCTGGTGACCGTAACCATCTGGAAATGACTGGTGAAAGTTTGGCTATGTACATGTAAGAAGCCCAGTAATCTCCAGTATTGTATACTCTCTATTTCAGGGTGACAAACTAACCCTGACTTTATCCTAAGAAGCCCAGTAATCTCCACTAGTGGATATTCTCCATTTTAGGGTTACAAACCAACCGTGTTTTACCCTAAAAAGCCCAGTAACCTCTGGTATTGTATATTTCAGGGTTACAAACCGACCGTATTTTACCCTAAGAAGCCCAGTAAGAAGTTATATGAGAACCTGAACCTTCAGTGTGAGAGAATGGACATGCCCTTCCTATCATTCTTCCCATCAGAGCCTCATCTCATCAACCAATCATATAACTTGGTGATAGACGCCATATTTGGGTTTAGTTTCAAAGGTCCTGCGCGGCCAGAGTGGGCCATCGTCTTAGACAAACTGAAGAAAGTGGAGATTCCAATCTGCAGCATTGATGTACCTTCTGGTGAGTTGAACCTCTCATACATGTACATGTAACATGGGTTGAAGATTGCAGTGGAACCTGTGAAAAACGACACCTGGGTAAACTGACCAACCTATAAATATCTGCATTATCCATGGTCCCAATAATTAAATCTAATGTATTTTCGAACCTCGATAAAGTAGAACCCTGTCAACACTGAAACTATAATGTAGTCCCTGGTCACAAGCAGGGTCAGTTTATACAGGTTCCATTGTACATTTTGTTGGTGGTTGTCCTTATAAAGCCTAAAGGGTATTGACCTCTGACCAAGTGAAAAGGAATAGGACCCAACGTCGTGATATGACTGAAATATAGTTGAAAGCGACGTTAAATCATATTCACTTACTCCTCTGACCAAAACCCTTTAAAGCACAGATATGGCATCCTTTCGAGCCAGTGTATTAATCGATAGGTTACGATCGATACACTGGCTTGGTTAGTTACCGATAGCAGTTCTGGATATAAATAGCTGGAGGGGTTTCTACTGAACCGAACCAATCAGTAAGCGCGCAAAAGCAGCTTATCAGGCCAATCCGCAGCGAGGTTTGAGTTTTGTCTGGTTTCAATTTCATCGCCGGTCAGACTACCTATGAAGTTAGGCTGAAATCGAAGTCGAAGCGAAAACCGCAGGCTTGCGACACCGACGCGCTGATTCAAAACAACTGCTGGGTATGAGATGTACGAGATTGTGTTATAAACGCAACTCTTCCCAATCACCAAAAAGGTCCAGGTAAACCCTCTGCAAGGATTTAGGGATTACCTGGACTTGTGCAGATGAGATATGGATGTGTGATTCAAACTGGTGACCTCAAGTGTATGGTACCAAATCTCTAGATGTATAGATGCATGCCCTATAAATTACTCAATCATCTATCTTCAGCTGGTGATTTATTGCCAGATGTAAGGGTTGTGTGTTTTAAACTTACCCATTGTCACCCATATTCATCACTAGCATCTGTATGTTAACTTTTTATTTCAGATCTCCCCCTGAATAAGCCGCTCTTTAATGTTAGAGGTTTGAAAAACTGCTTGCAGGAAGTAGTCGCCTCGGTTTCACTTTTACCGAAGGCACCCGCGATTATTTTGAATAATAGAAAAATTGATAAACTATTCCAGAATATCTGTTTGAAAACTATTCTGTGCACATTTTCTACATGAACCGATAGATCTTGTACATGTGTACATTATAAAGATAATTGTCTTGAAAAATAGAATATGTAATTACTCAAACTAATTGTGAGGGCCTTTGATACTTACCGGAAGTTCTCTGAACCAATACGACCCTAGTGGAACAAGGGAGATAGAACCCTTTACGAATTGGGCGAAAGAAAGTTTCTGGTATCTCAGATTACAGCTGTTTTTCAAATGCCAGTGATTTCATATACCTGTAGTCTGTTATTGTGGGTGTTATCATTCTCCTGTCATCAGTATATACCATCTGATTGCATTGGTGCTAAAAAATCTGGCAAGCAGCTTCTGCGTGCATATGATTCTCAGCCAATCAGCATCATCTATTACTAAATGCAGCGAAATGGGCTTTAAGGATGCCACAGCTGAACAAGACTTTTGCAATGTACTTTTGTCATGTACATGTAATTCGACATGAAACTTATATAAGATATACTGGATGTATTTTCTATCTCTCTCATATGCAGATGTATATGTATACGTGTCGTTTCCTGTGTCTTTCTAAATTGACAAAGACTGAATGTATGTGCCGCTTTTTCCAGCCCAATGCAGTCACAATGTGTTACAAACTCAGATCTCCAACAGTAAATATGTGTGGGACTATTCAGTGAAATTCCAGGATAGCATGATTTTACCATTGTTAGCTACATGTAGGTGTCAACGGATCATATCTTTAAGGCTATGTAACCCCCCTGAGGCAGGTCTGTACACCCTTCGATAATTTGTCTTCTGTAGCAATAAATATTCAACATAACAATGTATATATTTTATGAAAGTGTATATTCTGAGGAATTCTACTTATGTAATTTGCATAACTGTTGCTACTACCATTTAGAAAATATTCAAAATTTTAAAAAAATGAAATGAAAACAATAGCCCCCATTTTTGTCCCCCGCCATATAAGTGGGGGGATCTTAGAAATATCGGGCGTCCGTAATTCCGTTATTCTGTAGTTCCGTAATTCTGTAATTCCATTACACATTTCTTGTCTGATAATAACTTGAGAACCATTTGACCGATTGACTTCAAACTTGAAGAGTGTCTTTACATCGGTGAGAGGACAGTAGGGATTGCTTTTCAGGTAGTTGTGTAATCCAAAACCTTGCACGTTCAAAAGTGTCACCGCTAATGTTGTGAATAAAACTCAGATGGCAAGACACACTACATGGATTCAACGGAGTCTACCCGATGGTCTCATTCAAGATGTGGAATACCTACGTCCTACCACGGTTACTGTACGGTTTGGACAGTGTCGTCCTCAAACGTGCTGACATTAATCCCCTGGAAAATCGCCACAAACAGTTCTTGAGGCAAGTACAACACCTCCCAGAAAGAACTGCCACCGAAGGACTACATACTCCTGGGAGCTCTGCTAATTGAGGCCGAACTGCATAAACGCAAGCTCACCATGCTGGGTAACATTCTCCGACAATCAAGCATCGAAAGAGATCTGGCCTTCCAGCTCGCCATCAAGGAATTAAGTTCAAAGAGTTGGTTCATCGAAGTACAACACATCCTCCACAAGTACGATCTACCTCCCCTTCCGCTCATGATCTACTACAATGTATGCCAAGCCAGTCCAAATGGAAAAAGGATGTAAACACAAATATCAATGAACTCTGGATTGAAACAATTAAAAATGGTGCAAACAACAAGAAAACTATGAAATACCTCAACAAAGACAGCTTCAAAAGTAGTAATCTGCATGCGTGCTGGTCAAGTGTGGGGTTTGACAAAGTGAATGTGAAAAAAGCAGGCATCAAGGCAAAACTCATGTTAGGGGTCTATGTTCTCCAGGAAAACAGATCAAGATTTAATCAGTTTCAAGTCAGTGGCATATGTCCATTGTGCCAACATGAACCAGAAAATATTATTCACTTTCTTCTGACCTGTAAAACACTTGAAGAAACCAGAAAGCCATTTATCCAGAGCCTACAATCAAAGATCATGGACACTCTTGGAGCAGCTTGTTGGCATAAGCTGCTCCACACGCCAACATTATTAGTCCAGCTCATCTTGGACTGTTCAACCTTCATCGAGATACAGGCATGTATCGACTCTACAGGTGTAATATGCGCGCTGGAGTCCATCAACAGAGGATTGTGCTATGCTCTACACAGCCAGAGATGTCAAACTCTGGGGATTAGTCTACCGCCGTGAGGTGTTATATTCTACCGCCGTGAGGTGTTACCCTTATGAAAATT